>JABCQV010000082.1:0-78043 GCA_013186375.1 Fusarium aywerte
TGCCAGGGCGATTGTGTCGATGTCGGAAAATGCGTAGCTTTGTTCGAGGAATGAAGCTGGTAGTGGGGTAATTTTTGGCGGTGGAAAGTTATCGTCGAGATGTTGGTGGGGGAGGGGCGGAGGGGTTGCAATTGGACAGCATTGAGTCATAAGGGGAAAGATAAAGATAAGAGTCACCAAACACAAAGAGAAGTGAAGATTTCTAAATGTTACTGCTTACTTGAATCGAGAAATTTATAACCAGAAATATGTCAGTTAGTAGATAGTTTTTAGGATACTGTAGCAAAGTAAATATCAAAGCAAACTTGTAGGTACCATGAAGGAAATAAAACTGGTGTCTCATATTTCTCGTCGACTTAAGGCGATGATACCAGGAACAATACAAATAGATAAATATATCCAGATCTCGCCGTTAGGAATGACCAGAGACCCTGTATCTGCTAGTGTAAATTCCGATAGTCCTAAAAAGGTTATTATTTAACAAGTTGTGTCTAATTCCATTATCTCAATGTGAGCAGCTTAGCTTACCCTGTACACATCAAGATTGTTGCTTCGCAATGTTTAAACACCCGATATTGTCATCGGAGCATAATAAAGATAATTTTGCATAAACTGCATAGAGGTATAGAGCTAATAGACAGGTACATAATTATTAAATTATAGGTAGGTGGTATTGTTTCCGCAACAAGTCAAGAGGCCGAGCAAGTAGTTGCATCCAGAAGCCCGGTATCGAAGTTCGTTATCTTGAGATAAGCAACTCTTCACTAACGACTAATCACATGTAGATCCCGAATACAAACACATTATTAGATCATAAATTGTTTATGGGTTTGCAAAGAGGAGAGCTGGGTGGGGGTCATTAGAATGCAGCTCTAGAATAACCCATAGCCTTGAACATTTTTGGGTATTATCCTACAATAACAGCGGTACCTAGGCAGGCCAAGAGTTTCCGACATCCGAAGTCCCCGTGCAAGGACGTGGGATGCTCTCAGCATCGTCATTTCAACGGTAATGTCGTGATATGGCTGACAGCGGTTACAAGGGTTTTTAGCCCACATAGCGGTGGCTTAACAGCGGCCTAGACTCTATCGAGTTGCCTAAATCAATCTCCCCGAACATTTAGTGTGGCGCGAATCCACTTGCTGTTACACCTTGTCAGCGACTGCAGAGGATCCTCGCACGCCATCGCCAGCTGCTCGCAGTGAGCCAGGGCAGGTGAATAGGCAGCTTGCCTACAGCACCTTGATTACCGTAATTACTTCCGGTGGGATCAGGTGCAGTAATCGTAATCATGGAAGACCATCACTCCAATCCTGGAAAAAAGACCTCTCGTAGTCTTGCCGATACTGAGAGTCTCTCCAGCGTCAACACCAACCGCATCATCATGGGCTGTCGAGTTTGTCGGGCAAGAAAGGTAAGTGACGTATTTTATTTAGTTCTTTCCCCCCCGCATCTACCTCTCTACAACTCAAGACTTTGGCTCACATGCAATAAAATCCCACAGGTCAAATGCGACGGCCGACCCAACGGCTGTCGCAATTGCGAACGTCTTCAACTCGAGTGTGTTGATGACGACGGTTCAAAATCTGGTAGTCGCCGTGGCTCAGTGCCTATTTCGCTAAGAAAGATCCGGACTTACCGATCATGTACAAGCTGTCGTGTATCAAAGACTAAATGCGATGGCGACCGCCCGAGATGTTCGCGATGCTGCGCTCGTAATCTGGAGTGCCAGTATGACGGAGGCTCGGCTCCTCGCTGGGCGCGAAACCTCAGCAAAGCACCCACTTCAGTCTCAAATGAAGAAGACCTAGAGTCTTCCTTGGATGCGTCCTCAGTTACTGGAGACAGCTTCAGATCACCCAGTCTCATCCAATCACGGGAGACTGATGTTGCAGCATCCCATCGGTCAAGCACTCGAGACACCAGTGCCATTGATCCACCCATAGATTTTTCTGATGATACCGAATTGTCTATTCATAGCTGGTGAGTCCCATGTCTAATCCGGAAATCCGAGTCATTGCTGACTTATGATCGTAGGCTTGTATCCTCAGACCTCCCATCTTCAAACAACATCCGTACTGTAGTTGACCACTACTTTGCAAACATGCATCCTCTTCGATGCTTTGCTTTTGTACATAGGCCGTCATTTACTCGACAATTAGATAAGGGGTTCGAGTCTGAGGATGAACGAGCGTTGCTACACATCATTTGCGCCCAAGGTGCCAAGTATGTTGTCCCACCTTCAAGGTCTGAGAGATTGAAGCTAATGACACAGATTCTATGCTCTATCTGTCGATGTAGAAGACCAAGAGGCCAAAGCAGGCTTGATAAGGGCTGCAGGCAACAGTTGGGCAAAGAAGGCCGAGTTGCTAGTTCTTACCAATTTTGGCAAGATTTCAGTCCAGAAACTCATGGTACGTCCCATCGCACTGCTCAGGTATTGATAGACAACTGACCGCTGTCGCCCAGACATGTATACTGCTCTACGACTTCCATTTCAGACTAGGCGAATACACACAAGCTCTTATGTTGAGCGGTCTCGCTGTGCGAATGGCACATGCACTGCAGCTCAATGTCGAGTTCTCGCCCGACATCCTTTGTGCAGAAGCAAATGAGTCATCTCCACCAGCTGTTGAGAAGGAGAGTCGTCGACGACTCATGTGGGCTTGTTACATCCTAGACGCATGGACAGGCAGCGGTGTCGACCAATTGACGCTCCTACGTGAAGCCGACATCAAGATCCAGTTGCCCTGTAATGAGCGTAACTTCAGACTCCGGATTCCATGCGTGACCGAGACCCTTGGTGTAGGGCATGTTCTACAATTCCTGCCTCCAGCTATCGTTCCGCGGAGACCGGCTGCTAATATGGGGATTATGGCATATTACATCCGAATTGTCACTCTTTGGAAACGAGTAGTCAGGTCAGTATCACACGCAGAATCCTCCCTAAGTAGACTCAGCCGTCTAATTTAAAGATAGATATGTGAAACATCTGAACATGAGCCCACCTCCATGGCTTCCTGAGTCCGACTTTACCGCCCTGGATGCTGACCTGCGATCATGGGGCCGACATCTCCCGGAGTTCATTTCATACTCTACCGATACCATCTACGCTCGCCTTGAATCTGATCAGCTTGGCTCACTTGTCTTACTCCACTGCACATATCATCACAATCTTCTAGATCTTTACAGAATATCTATGCCTGACCTTTTTAAACTTATCAAGCCCTTCTACTTCCCGCCCAACCAGCAGGAGTTTCTACAGTCTTTGCAAGTCGACTGCTTCTACCACGCAAAACAGATTGCTACCATTTTGGCAGAAGCAGTTCAACATGGTGCACGATACTTGGCCGATAGCTTGCTACCCTGCTTTGCATATGACAGTAGTCGAGTGATGTTGTATTACATCGCTAGACTGCTCGATCTTAGTAGGCCTGATGCTGAGACTATTGTTGTGGATGCCATCAATGCTGTGGAGAGTAACAGCAAAATCTTACGGACAATGGCTGCCCTCTTCCCGCTTGCTGACTCTCTGGTACGTATAAAAGTGTTGGGAATTTTCCATGACAGGCCTCGCTGACGATGATAACAGGCGACTACCACGGAGCGATGGCTAGCTAAGATTCGCAAGACCTTCGCGCAAGACGAGCACATGAGCGATCGTCCCATGCAAGTTGACGAGGAGAGGTATGCATCAACTGATTCTTTAGGTTACTGACTTGCTAACATTCTAATCCTAGATCGCCTGTTCTTTCTGGTAGTCCGATTATTGGCAGTCCTGATGAGGCTTTGGGAGCGCTTGGTCTAGCACGACTTGCTCAAAGTGAGAGAGGCGATACCAAGCCGATAGATCGTGATGCCTGGAACAAAATTGGAACTGCAAGTCCGACGTCGAGCAAGATGGGGGCTGGATCTGTCTCTGGGCGTCCTCCAAACAGTCAGCATGAGGAAACACCCGCGCGATCCAAACTACAACATGAACAGCCCGTATCTCAACGAACGCCTCCTGGAGCCACAACTTCTCATATGAACCATCAAGCGGTTGACCTAAGCGATCTACAGAATTACTTATCCTGGGACATGTATGGCATCATGGAGATGAGCGACAATGGCCTGAAGGCTGGTATAGAAGGCAATGGCATGCCATCCTGGAGCGCAATGTGATCGGAGGACATCCAAACAAAGTTTTCGGAGACATGAGCGAGACTAGCTGTCTCGGCCCATTTTACTGAGGCCTCGAAGGCGGAACCTTTTGAGCATTAATCGGCGAGGTTGGGTTTCATGAGGCAATTCGGGCTATCGTGTTGAGAGCGTCACCCAACCATCATCGCCATGACGTCAAACTGTTATGACAGATACCAAATACTTTCCGACAACGCAGTTTATCGTTATATACCTTTAGCTCCAACGTTTGAAGCTATAATTTCAAAGTGGTGGGGGGCACGGTAATGAAAACGGCCACTCCGACGAAGCTTCAAGCACCGGCACTTTTTGACAGCCAGCTGGCTTGGACACGACAAACTGGCTTGCAGCCCTAGTTACACACCGAAACTTCATCCTCATCTTTTCATTCGCAGAACCTATCTTTGAGGAGGCTGGGCTCTGTTGATAACGGCTGGGGCCGCCATCTATACGCGACAGTATGCGTATGCAGCTTTGGGTTTGGTATGCCACAGTGGGCTTGACATATCCAATAAACATCACAACGCCTCTCACATCGACGACGCCTCCGTTAAGCACACCAGTCCATTGGACGGGCACAGTCTGCAACAGGGGGCAAGACACGAGCATTGAAGGCTTACGTATGGCAGGATTTGGCGCATGTATCAGAAGTGCTTCAGTATCAACAAACTAGTCTGTGACACAGCATAGGCGAGATTTGATCAGACGGTGAAAGAGAAGGCAATTACAGAAAGAGATTGATATACAAGATATCTTTAATTATGGACAGCTCAGCGACCCGGAGAGTTTAATTACTACGAGTAGCATTGATCACCGATGGACCACAAGGGGGATCACGTTTCCACTTTAGCATGTGCAAGCAAGACAAGCAAGAAAAGAAAATAATGACGATGCCCAGCGGTAACTAGATTGATAGATTCAAGGAGCTTGGGCCTCAGTTACTTCCTTCTCGGAAATCGGTTGCGATAGTGTTTATGGAACCTCGGCGATATGATGAGACGAGACGAGGGGAATCCCAAGACTAACTAACTAGGAGGGGTAGCTACGGCAATCCCAAGGGACCGTTGTTTTGTTGCCTTGTTTACATCCCTGTGAAATGGTGAGTCTGGTGAGAAATAAGAGAAATCGAGATAAGCGTACGGACAAAGCAAGTTACAGCTTCTGCAGCTCAGCTGTGGGCTTGGTTCTTCACCAATGAAAACCTGATTTACAAACAGCTGTTTACAATAATGCCTCTCTATTAAGAAGATGGATACCGGGTATCTATGTGCACATACTTTTTTTCTTCTCATCTAAGTGGGGATGAAAAAAACAAAAGTCTGCTTGCGGCTCAGCGTTTAATTAACTTTAGACTTAGCCTCCTTCCTCCCTTCTTGTGATACAGAGATGACTGGTTTGTTTTGATGCTGTTTGCGGAGTTGTGATTCGCTTATCCTAGCCTTTCTGCACATGCAAGTCAACCAAATCTGACGATTCAGCCCAGCCTACTGTATGCAAGGAGCTGGAGCAAAACGCCAAACACACTTGCTTGCTTGCGCCTACAGACCACTTCTGCGGGTTCATGCTTGTACTGTAACTTGTTACTATGGACAATTGGGTTAGATTTGCGATGGAGATGTGACGGGGTAAAACAAGGAATTTGTTGATCGATCACGGAGGAAAGCCCCGGGCTTCTATACTTAGCTGAGCTATATAAACGAAAATTCACTTAGATATATACAGAGTACGTACCAGTTTAATCGTTCGATCGCAAGGCGAAAAGGCGGAAAGGACCTCAAAAGAAATCCCATTCTTTTTTCCTGGTTCACGCATTGTGGACGGACCAAATGCTGTCCTAGGAAGGGAGAGTATTCCAGGATGTTAAGAGAATATGCCCACTTCAGACCAATCATGATCTTCGATAAATGGATCTCGGTTACAACAGCTGATCAATAGCGCCTCGACCAAGCTTTCAGTGGCCTCAAAGCCCTGGGATATCCCTGCCAAAAGCGACCTACAGCGGGGTAAAAGCGCTGAAACAATGGGTCACTCCAAATACGCCCGCCAATTGAACCCCGGGTGGAGGTTGCTCTGGCAACCCGCTTTCCCATCGTTTACTGAGTCCGGAGCTCCTTCATGAAAGAATACTTCCTTAGTTGAGGCCCATCATTTACGTTCGTTCTCCTCTTGTCTCAGCCGCATCGCATTCACGTCTGGTCTTTCGTTCTTTTTGTTTTCTCAACTCCAGAATATTTCATCGCGAGTTTGCCTTTTGCGTTGCATGGCATTTACCATTTACAGCTTCGCATTGCGCATATGATGCTATTTCCGCCTCGACGACTTCACTACTCAATGACCGCCTGGGAGAGAAACTAAACATTCCTACTAAAGACCCCGACTACGTCTTATCGAGACCACGATTCACGCCCACGCTTATTTCCAAGTACACCCTACATACGTTTTTGCGCATTCATCTACAAGCTAGCGCACTTCCTTTTTCATTGCTTGTATATAGCATTGTTATCCGACCATCTCCCCTCCTTCAGCGACGGCGTTCACGGCCTGAACAAGATGGTCGACACAAGTTACCTTGCGCAGCAGGTCAACAATAGTATTGGCCAGCTGCACGGTCTCTTCGATGAGATCGGTGTTCCTGATCATGAGCGCGAAGCTCGTGAGTCTGAGGTATGTTTACTTTGATTTGCGACTAGGCTGTCAACCGGTTCCTGACTTGCGCAGCTATTCTCAGCACTATCGGAGGCCCTCAGCAGCCAAGTGCGAATCGTCAACTCGGAAAAGAAAGAGATGATCGACGAGGCAAAGAAGATCATCACTATCATCCATCAAATGGAGGCCTCGCTTGACGACACAAACCGACGCCGTTCCCAAGAAGATGATGAACTTACCATCACATATCCTTTAATACGATGCCTTCAACAACTAAAGGAGAAGCACACCCAAATCAGTCGTCTCCACAAAGAACGCTTCGAGCAAGTCAAGAGTATGTCCATATTGCGGCGCCATTTCGTTCCATATACTGACTTTATATAGAACTTGTAGTAGCACTCGAGTCCTACTCTTCGCATCTTGAACCTACCTTCGTCCAGATCCCATTACCCCCAACAGGCCCAAACCAATCCATCCCTGCCAACTTCGACCTTTCTTCCACCTACGTTGACAAGCTAGACAGCGAGTTTACACGAGTTTATGAGGAGTATTCTCGTCGCATTGCTACAGTTCAAGCGCTTGCCGAACAGACGATTGGGCTTTGGGCAGAGCTTGGTATTCCCCAAGCACAACAAGATGGTGCCATCGTTAAGTACTACCGTGATGCTCCCGAGCAGCTTGGTTTGCATGAGGAAGACATCAGCCGACTCCGCGCCAAGCGTGACAGACTCTCAGACGAGAAGAAGAACCGAGAGAAGAAGCTCAACCAGCTCAGAGCTGCCGTTGAAGCTCTCTGGATCAAGCTCGGCGTTGATGAAAGCGAGACCAAGCCATTCCTTAACGCGAACCGTGGCTGTGGCGTTCGACAGATCAACGAGTTCGAAGATGAGCTTGCTCGCTTGAACGAGCTCAAGCGTCAAAACCTCCACCTTTTCGTCGAAGACACCCGCATCAAGCTTCAAGAACTCTGGGATGCGCTCTACTTCAGCGAGGATGAAATGCTCGAGTTCACACCTGCCTTTTCCGATGTCTATAGTGATGCTCTCTTGGAGGCTCATGAGCGTGAGGTTGCCCGTCTCGAAGCTCTCAAGGAACAACGAGCTCCTACACTGGCTTTGATCGACAGACACAAGACTCTAATCAAGGAGCGCGATGATCTTGCTACATCAAGTCAAGATGCATCGCGACTCATGGCTCGTGGCCAGAAGGGTGAGAAGCGAGACCCTGGCAAGTTGCTCCGTGAGGAAAAGATGCGAAAGCGCATCGCAAAGGAACTGCCCAAGATCACTGCTGAGCTACGAAAGATTCTTTCTAACTGGGAAGACGAATATGGACGACCTTTCCTCGTTTTTGGCGAGAGCTATCTGGAGGAGATTGAGGCTGCTGAGGACTCAAAGAAGAACACACTGCCACCGCGTTCCAAAACCCCTGCTGGCCCACCGCCCTCAACTGCCAAAGCACCCAAGTCAGTGCCAAGCCGCATCAACACCAAGTCTGTTCCTCCTCGGTCAATGACCAAAACCCCTACCACTGCCGGGCCACCCAAGCGTCCTGGACATCAAACACATGCCTCTACATCTAGCATTCCTCTCAGCCCTGCAAGGAGCCCGTCGCGAATCCCAGCCCGAGTTCCCTTGTCGAATATGAAGCACGGAAACAACTCTCCCGAACGCCCTCGGGCCGAGTCGTGTGCTGATATCTACCGACCAGGCCAATCCATGATGAGAGCGCCCCCTCCCAAAATGCGTGATCTGATGGCTCAGGCTGAGTTCGAAGCTCCTATGAACCCCTACAAATCGGTCGGCCTTGCTTCCAGCATCGTTCGTCCGGTTGAGCCTGAGGATGTTTACGACGACCGTCCACCAACAGCTCGATCCAACTCCAACACCTCTCAGTACAGCTACCCAAGCAACACTTCTCATTACAGCAGCCACCCAAGCTTTAGCGAGGAGAGCTTTCATGATCCATATGCGACTATCCGCTCACAAGGCTACCGTCCCATGGCCCCCCCTCCACGACAGATCTCTGGTGAATCAATGGCTTCTACCAATATCTCTGGATCTGAGAACTGGGAGACCTACGATGACAACAGTGAGCCTGAAGTTGATGTGTCCGATGCCTATTATGCTCGACTAAGAGCTGCTCGAAGCAAGCAGTTCTCACCCGATCAAGGTCGTCCCATAAGCAGTCAGTCTAAACGCATACGCGGAATACCCGCAAAAGGCTCTTACGCTGGGCCAGTGATGATTGACCAGGATGGAAACCGTATTATTTCTGGCAGTGAGTGGACTGATGAGGATGCCTACTGAGCTCCTTGATTGCCCATTGCTCAATGTTTTATCTACGAATGATGTCCAAAAACACGATCGCGCCATTCTGAACTTCGATTGATTCACGCAAGCTTTTCATGATGATGCGGGCATCTCGCGAGGACCTTGAGTGAGCCAACAACAGATCGTCGCATAACCAAAAACCTTTCTCTGGTAACAACGTCGATGAACGATTGAATGCCTCTACGACAACCCTCAGTCAGGTGTCTTCCACACTTCCAAAGCCCTTGGACATGTTTGTCAATAAGCTTTTCATTTTCTGCTCTTCTTCATATTCACTTCCCTCTATTCAAGTTACATCTCGTCGGGCCCGACGCCAGGAATTTTTGTATCCGTTTATTCTTTTTTTCCCCCTGTCCCTTCCATTTTCTTTTTTTGTTCCAAAAGATACTTGTACACAGCCTCTTCATTTAGATTAGTGAGGTCTGTTCGGTTGGCGTGCTGGCCCTGTGGTACCTAATGAGATGCATAAGGGGGTGAAGGGCGCTGGAAAATCTGTATTGGGAGGGAATGGCAGGCCGGCGTCTAGGATTACTGGCGTTTCATGTATATCCGGAGTAGTAGGGCGAACTGCTTGACTGGATCCATAGCAATGCTATTTTGATTTACATATTGTTGTCCCTAACATGTGAAGTTTGTGTGCTTTTGTATGGCCGCGTCCTTTGATGTGACAATCGGTCCTTCCTGTGATACACATAAGAGTACTCTAGAATAAAACAAATCCGTAACTAATTGCTACCTTGGGATCGAAAGATTTCTGCAAAATAAGGCTTTGGACTAAGGGGCAGCGAAAGTGTAACAGAAACACGACGTAAAGATACATGCCCTTCTATTCCACTTACGCATTGAGCTAAAAAAAAAAAAAAAAAAAGATCAAGTAGAAAATATGCGGTGGTAGATTAGGCAGGCCTCCTAATATAAACAAGCTCAACGACTAAGGAGAAGAGATGAAATGATTGAGTTACGTTGCTTTCACAACACAAACTTTAGGTGTTAAGTTTCTTGCTTACTGAAGCCTGTCGATGCTTGTGTAACCTAACCCTATCGAGGTAGTACTCTGATAGGAACTGGAGGCTTCGTCTTCATTCACGCGTCGTGATGGACGGAGAAGCTGTGACTGCAATCAGAGTTGTGGATTAAAGGTCGTCAACTGACTTACAGGCTTGTTGTTAGACTGGTTAAGGAAAGGAAGGGGGAGAGTCGGCTGCTGCGTACATCGTGGTTATTTTGGCTAGAGTTTAGTTGCTTTGTGCAACTTCTGTCGAACCTATCTATTGAGTTTTAACCTACATAGAGTGGTTGTCCTGACATATGTTTGGAAGACTTGAGCATCTGTCGAAAGTATATACAGAGGATAAATAGGTACCTAACACTTTCTCTACCAGCATTTCAGACTCAAGCATTTTTCAAAATTCTACCTCTTTCATTACCGAATTGTCAACGACCTTTCTTCTTCCTTCGCACCCGTACTCACTAATACAGTATGGATCAACATTCTGAGCTTCCAGCCTTCAAGCTGTTGGACCTTCCTAATGAGCTGGTTTACGTCCTTGGTGACGTGTCCAGCAGGAGGGACGTCATAGCCCTGTCAGCAACATGCCGCCGACTTCGAGCAATTCTAGCCAGTGTCGTGTGGTCCCGGGTCAATATCTCTTGCAGCCAGATGTTCCGCGGCCCCCTTTGCACTCCTAGTCCCGAAGTCGAAGAACCCCGTGGGAAGCTCAACTATATCCGGTAAATTCATTATCCATCTCATATACATTACATATGCTAAAGGGTTATCGTATCGCAGACAAGCAACTATTTCCCTATCTAACTCTGGTGATGGAACACCAGGAGGAGAGGCTATGGCACGTGCTATCAATGCGATGATCTCCATCAGATCACTCTTGCTCTGCGTTGAAGGCATGAGTGACGTGGAAATCGAGTCATTGGCATCTGGACTCGGTGCTCGACCTCGCATTAAGCTCCGATTTCTTGGGCTCAGGTCTAAGAAAGGGTGCAGCGCCTTGATAGAATGCTTTGGAGCCAACCTCAAAGGTCTGCGTCTACCTACAGGCGTTGGCTCTCCTGGGTTCCTAGCAGCATCCAAGTCTTGTAAACACCTTGAAGCCCTCTGCATCAAGGAGCTGGTCGACCGATCAGGCAAGGTATGGCGATCAACAGACGACCGACTAATAGCCCAGATCGCCGAAGCGTTTCCACGACTTAAAACACTAGCCGTTCAAGAGAGCTATCTTGACTCTTACCGACTGAGACTGAATCATTCATGGCTTTTCCTCTCCCAAGAACCAGGGCGGACTGACAGGCTTAAGAGACTAGGCAAAGTACTAAAGGAGAAGCTGCCCAACTTACGATGCTTCGGAATTCGTGACGTGTATTGCCCTCGTCCCATCAAGGAGGACTATTTCTTGCCCACTTACAGGGACTTTATCAGTCTGATTGCACGAGACCATCCGGCACTGCATAGTGTGGCGATTTTCCTCGACCGTCAGCACTCTATTCACTGGAAGCGCAAGAGTCAGCGGGTCTCTTTGGAACGCAAGTGGCCCCTACACGGCTTTCCACCCAGGTCCGCATACGAACAAGAAAAGCCTGAAAGACAGGTGCTCGCCGAGATACCACTAGACTTTGACAAGGAATTAGAAGCATAAGATGCGAAATAGGCAACTCGGTTTATGGCATTTCAGACATGTTCTTATGTCCTCAAACGCATGGTGCTTTGATCGTTGAAAAGCGAGTTGCTGGATGATGACTGTGTAAAAGACACATATAAGAGACGAATCCATCTGTTTCAGGATTCGTCGGTACCACTTCGCGTAAGAATCTTCAGCTCTCGTTGCACAGCTGCGAAGTGAGCAGTCAGGTTACCTCAGGTCAGGTCACCGTTGATGTCCCTACGGTGGACCAATGCTGTCATGAAGCTATTCCAACAAAGGCAGCGCTCGTTTTGGTTAGGTTGCCACAACTGCGTTTTAGTGCCAGGGGTAAATTTCCGAACTGCTTTCGCCAGTCTGTCTAATACTTTTTGGGAACGTCTTGATTGGGTATCTTTGTACTTTTAGGATGGTGATCTATGGATTTGTTTGCAGATAGTTAGTAGTCACGATTCTGGATTCTGTATCCATGATTTTTAATCATGGGATGAAAAAAAAGCACCTCTACTATTGCATCAATGTTGAATAGGTAGAGTAACTCGTTGTGGTAATTAATTAAGCATAACATGGAAGGTATAACCCAATACCGTGGTTGATGAATCATCACGTGATGATTGGCTGATTTTAAAGGAAACCAACATCAAGTCTCTTCATCTCCCCCTCCTAATAATACACGACGTTACATCAAGCAACAGCTGGGGATGTCGTCTTTTCCCATCATCAAAAGCAAAAAAAATGAAATGTCAAAAATGTCAAACAAGAGGCAGTGAGCACTTGTCGGACATTGCTTCTCCCGCTCAATCCAGCCCTAGCTTCCCGATCTATTGGATTCGTATCCACCTGAACAAGGATCATTTCCGTTAATCTTCGATCCACCGCAATTCGAGACTTGGCGTTTATCGCTTAACTTATTCAGAAGCCATTACTACTCTCCATCTACCTTACACGTCCAATGGGGACAGGGTAATCTCCAGCTGAAAGCTTCTCCAAACCACGATGAAGGCATTCTTCAGTTAGCAAAAGGAGGTAGCCCGTCTTGAGCAACTTCAGCTGTCGATCAACAAGTGGATACATACTCGCGAGCGTATCATCTTACACGCAGCTGTATCACCCCCGGTGACCACAGATTTTGTCAAGTACTTTGTGACCAGGAATAATGGCTATCTTCAAAGCAAAACACTTGATGCGGAGTGCCGGAACACAAAGAAATCGTACAATGTCGACATGACCTTCCGCAGTATTGATCTGTTCCGTTGGTAACATCATCAACCTCATTGGTTCTGTTAGGTGTCTCTCATCTATATCCTTGTAGGGCGTCCGTTTTAATCCCGTTGACAAGATCTGGGCATCAGCTAGACCTCTAATCCAGAGAATGATCAACCGCTTCGGCCGACACGACACTTTAGTTCGTTCTTTAATAGGGGGAAGTGTCATACGCCAACGCCTCAACGCTCTCCATGCAATCGAGGATCCACAATTCCGGTGCGATAACTTCCTTCCTAGCTCCAGTCGGTACAACCTTTTCTCTAATTAGAACCGAATAAAAGCAAGTCTTTTACTTTTCGGCAAGAAATTACAATATTGACTGGCAGTTAAGCTATTACTACTCACTAGTAATAGTTTTCACGCGGGCTGCCTTACAGGGCACCCCCATATTCAGGGGTTCTAGTCACAAACTGTTCCCGCTACTGAGGTGCAGGGTTCATTTTGGCGTCTTTTATTGTCATGTTTCTGTATCGAGGTCTTATAGTTGCAAAACTAAGAGTAACTAACGCTAGATGCAAAGACTGGGGGTCTGGAACTGACGTGCCGAGACTTCCCAGTATCTGGAACGACTTGACCAGACCTTGGGCTCACCGGATGAGTCTGCGGTATATATATATACGGGATGGTGCCCTCCCGTTTCTTGAGTCTCTTCAAGAGCTGATCCTATCGTCTCCAGACGTGCTTTCCTCTTGTCGTTCTCTTAGTAATATCCACATTCGTTTTAACAACAAGCCAACTAGCACTACGGTCTCTTTCACAGTACTTTTATTCATTCACTCATTACTTACCAATAATCTCTTAATCCTTAAAAACCGAGATCATGAAGTTTACCATCCTCATCGCGGCCGCTTTGGCTGCTGCTCCTATCCCAGAGGCTGCCGCCCACCCTGGTATGGGAGAAACCATCAAAGAGATCGAACGAATTGCTGCTCGCAGCTGGGGAAGTGGCTCGAACAGTAACAAATGGCCTTTCCCGAGCAGTAGTGGAAGCAACAACTGGAACAGTGGTGGAAGCCAGAACAATGGAGGTGACAGCTGGAGTAACGGTGGAAGCCAGGGCAGCGGCGACAACAGCTGGAGCAACAGTGCGAGCCAGAACAACGGAGGAGACAGCTGGAGCAATGGTGGAAGCCAGAGCAGTGGAGGAGGCTCTACCTCCTGGCCCGGCCAGAGCAACGGTGGTAGCAGCTTGAGCAACGGTGGAAGCCAGAACGGCTGGTCTGGAGACAACTTCGATGCCCACTCCCTTATTGGAGATCTTCGCACCGTCCCTGATAAGTCTCTCACTTCAGTGGCCAGTGACATCAAGAAAATCCTTCAGGGAAATGGAAACCCTACAAGTCGCGAACGCTACTTGGGTTGCCCTTCTATGAACTCGGAGCGATGTAAGCGCGACACCTGCTGTGTGTGGCAGTACATCTCCAACGAGCTTCAAGACCGCTTCAGGGGTGAAGCTGGTCGCTGCACCCGATGGGCTCGTTATGCAGTTCGCATTGGGTTCCACGATGCCGCTACCTGGTCTCTGAAGACTTCTTCCCAAGGAGGCGGTGCTGACGGTTCCATCATCCTCTCGAATGAGCTGACCCGCCCCGAAAACAATGGTCTCCAGCAGATTGGAGAGTACTACCAAACTATTTACGACAAGTATCACAACAAGTACGGCTTCACTCAGGTCACCATGGCCGATCTCATCCAGATGGGTGCCACCATTGCTGCTGTCACTTGCCCTCTCGGACCCCGAGTGCGCTCTTTTGTTGGTCGGAAGGATAGCACCAAGGCTGGCTTGGGAGGTCTTCTGCCCCGAGTCGACTCTGATGCTCTCACTCTCATCAACCTGTTTAAGGACAAGACCATCGGCCCTGATGATCTCGTCGCTCTCATCGGCGCTCACACAACCTCCCAACAGCACCACACCAATATCGACCGTGATGGTGACCCTCAGGACAGCACCCCTGGTGTCTGGGATATTCTGTTTTACCAGCAGACTATCGATGCGAATGCGCCTAAGCGTGTCTACAAGTTCGCCAGTGACATGGCTCTCTCCAAGCACCCTCTCACCCAGCCTGCTTTTGAGGCCTTTGCCAGTGGCAGCACTGGCCAAGCCGCTTGGAACGTGGTAAGTTTCGGTCACTATTCATACATATATTTTTGAATTGTGCTAACAACATCTCAGGACTATGCTCGTGCTTATGTTCGGCTTAGTCTCTTGGGTGTTAACAACATCAACAGTCTTACCGAATGTACAAAAGTCCTTCCTCAGCCCGTCGACTCCTACCGCCACAAGGACAAGGCTCAATTCAGCAAGTGGCTCCAGAGCGACGACAACTCATACACTTCCAAGACAGTTTCCAAGGACATTGACGACGGTTACACGATCTCTATCCCTGAGAGCAAGATTCCCTCTACACGCGGCCCTTGGAAGAAGTGGACCACCTTATTCAACTGGTGGTAAACTATAACTTGGCAAGGAAACAGAAAACATTTCTATATCTTCTTCTCGTAGCCATTTGGCTATTCTTCATCATTACAGATACTTTAAAGATAGCGAGCCGAAGGTCGGCATTTTGGATTCATGACACGCAAGGGAGACAAGACTTTTTTATATGACAGGACATGCCGGTTTCGTGGTATGGTTTAATTCTTAATTCTTCATCGGTTCTCGGCATTACACTTGAACCCTGAATTCTTTTTAAACTTCCACATCTTCTCATTATGCATATACTTTGAATGATCAACATCTGGAAGAATTTATCGCTGCTTATCTCTTTTGCTTAAGTGAAGTATGTTTAGTGAATGTAGTTACAAAACTTGAGTTATTTTGTAAGTCTGAATGGTGTGAAACTTGACGGAGTAGATAGGCAAGTACCTATTCTGATAAGAGCTATGCCAAAGACACGATAACAAGGGAAAGTTCGCGCCTAAAATTGTTTCGCGCTCTGTTCTCACATCTCACCACTATTATCTCAGTAGCATGAGCTGCTGTTTCAACGCCAAGCTTCAGCCCGCCTCGACATACATACCCAGTCGTGTCTCATCACTGATGAAGCTTTTAATTGCAGGTATGCACTTTTTCAACGACCCGCGTGAATCGTCGATGAAGTTATTGCTAACCTTCCGAGCACGCATCTATGAGAGTAGCTTCTCGATGTGTAACTGAAGTGTCATCCTACTGAAAGGTGAAGCGACGGAGAGAAGAATTTAGGGTTTTAATTGTCACCACAGTTGCTCAGTCCCCGTGACGGAAAGGATAAATGGTTTTTAGGTTCCTGTTCCTCGCCGCCAAGTACGTACGCATGTCTGTCTAACAGCCCTACGGCTAAGTTTGCTGCCTTAATCTGCCTTTTACTTTGCGTGAACTTGAAATTTTACTGTAAGTTGCCCCAAGTTCAAACTCTCAAAGACCCTGCACTCTATCGGCCGGTTGCCATACCACCAGTTGGAAAGACTTATTTCATACCTCACATCAATATGGGCCAAGGAACAATAACCGCATGTGGCAGGTCTATGATATCTCGTACACCCTTACGAGCCTTTTCGATCCAGATAAGAGGAATTGCAGCCAACTCATAATCATTTCTGAGCTATGTATCGCTGTATCATTTACGCTGTCGTTTTTATGTTCTCCATCTCCCACAGCTCGTGGCAGCTCACATAGAGAATCTCCTTAGTGAACTCACAGCCTCAGGATTAGCCGAGATGTAGTCATTAATATCCAACCCATCTGTGCCGTCTACCTCGACGTCCCTCTCACCCCTGACGAGCAAGGCAATACTGGTGCCTTCGCGCGTCCGACAAACGCCTGCCCCAACCGCCCCCTGAATGGCGCGGATCGCGTATGAGTGCACCGTCAGAGATATGAACTCGCATTCTTTCGGCGTCTCGTTAAAAATGTCCTCCAGAGCCCTTTGTTTCCGCACAACATGCTCCTCGTCAGTCTCCGGCTCCACCCTGTTAGTGAACTGGTCCTCCTCCTCGAACCCATCCTCGATCTGGTAGCTGGGATAGTTTTCCGCTATCCAAGTGCGTGGACGTCTGTAGTCGCATGTGTGGCGTGTAATTCTCTCCCGGAGGAGTTCTTTGACAATGGGTTGCAGGGGAGGTGTTTGCGTAGCCATGAGGGATGAGAAGACAAGGTCTGTCGTCTGAAGGCACCGAGCTAGAGGGCTGGTGTAGAAAGTCTGAGGAAGTGGTGCACCTTGGACTTTGATGAGATCTGCCCAGAAGGTGTTGAGATCTTGAGCTTGCTGTTCGCCTACTTCGGTGAGAAAGGCGTCAAACCAAGTTTCTTTCCCGTCTCCATTCTCAAAAGATACTCTTGTCTGTAATCAAGTCAGTATCTCTTTGATCTGATATGACCCGTAGTACTCACATTCCATGCTTCAGAGCCTACTTGAGCGTGCATCTTGTTATGGACGCCAAGACCATGTCGCGTCAAGTACAAGATTTTGTATGCGACATTGTTGGAGCTATGCTCGTTGAGCCATCTCACATAACGCGCGAGACGAACCCAGTCACGCTGATCAGATGCATCTGGGTCTTCGAAAGGGTATGACCGGCCGGGGATGAGGCCCAGGTTTGGTTGCGTGGTGACTTTT
This sequence comes from Fusarium aywerte, assembly GCA_013186375.1. NCBI lineage: Eukaryota > Fungi > Ascomycota > Sordariomycetes > Hypocreales > Nectriaceae > Fusarium > Fusarium aywerte. The sequence goes on from JABCQV010000082.1 coordinate 17,677, forward strand.
TCTCCAGGATATTTATGAGCGATGTCGGTGAGTTCGAGGAAGACGCCTGGTTGGGCCTTGAAGGACCATTTGGCGGCCATGGTGTTGATGTAATGAGAGATGATGATACGGTTTATGATGATAAAAGGTAGATCCACTAACTCAAAATGAATAAGTTGTTTGTTTCTATGTTGGGTTAATTAAGCGGTTATTAAAAAAATGAGATGTCGGATGATTTGGGTAGGAGGTCGCATGCATGCATTCGGTAAGAGGTGAGTAACATAAGGTTAGGTAGTCTAGGCATAGCTCAAGGTTAAGGTCAGAGAAAGATAAGCTTTGAGTTTGGTCAGTGCCATGACGTAGTTGGCATAGAAATGGGGCTTCATTAATTCTTCAGCAATTCATTCTTTTAAACACATTTTAGACGATTTGCTCTTGCTAGTTATATCCACTCGCAAAAAGAAAAAATTGCAAATTATGGAGAAGCCATTATCATCATCATCAACCCAATACGTACAGTACCGATAAGCTATCCAGGTACATGGGTTTCTATTTACACAAGACCCTTGTTACCATATTATCTTGTAAAACCTATGACTACCATAACTACCAAGAACATTCAATCAAGACTCGTGATTATTTCAGCCCTGAAAGTGGATCGATCCCATTAGCTTCCAACTCTGGAGACAGACGGGCGGATAAAGGTGTCTACAGTAGCCGGTGCTTTTGGGGTCGCAATAGTACGGTGCGTCTGGTTGCTGGCCACCAGGTCCTTGCTGGTACTATGTATAAGACTAGCTGATTTCTTATTCCTGCTCGTCGTGTGAGGTTCAAAGTTGTTATTGGTGGTGGTGGTGTTGGCTTGGGAGCGATATCGTTGAAGTCCATGTTGATATGAGTCTGACTGGGACTTGACTGGGACTATTAACAAAAGCTACTAATAGCCTAAGCGATGATTTTTAGTAAAAGAGTTTGTATCTTTTAGACTAGCCCTTTAGTTATTTATTTTTATATCTTAAAACCTTGATGTTAACTCTTCTAATCCCTAGCCGAGTGTGTTACTGCCAGATAACGTGACTTCGTGTTTTGAGCGCGCGTAGGGTCAATTTGCGGGAACGCTCCTGCCCTCATCTACGCGTTGCTGCCTTGAGTTTGACGACGGTCCTTCCTTTACTAGGAAAGATTCTTATGGGCCTGTGCTCTTTAGATTCAGAAACGGCATCGTATTCTCTTCTGTGGAGGCTGATGCCTTGAGACTGCCTACCTACCTACTATTCGTCTTCCAGCCTTTTGGCTCCCCTCGGGTTGTACACTTTCTTCAACAAGTACAAGAACCCTGCCTACTTTCCTCCTCCAAGACCACTCATTTTTACCTAAAGTCCTACTTCTCTCACCTAAGACGACTCCTTCTAAACAGCAAAATGTCCGACATAAAAGAAGGCATCAAGCGACCTGGCTTTTGACGGGAAAGTACTCGATATCGTGCATCCCTCTCTTTGGCCTCTCGACTACGGTAACTCACGCATCCTGCCGGAAAAAACCATCAATGTCGAAGAAGCTTTGGTCCACTGCGGGAAAGGAGTTGTCATACCAGGAGACCCCAAGATCGACCCCAAGGCCTTTAATATTGGGAAGGAAGATTTTGATAAGTTTCTGCCCGACCACTACTTCTCAAGACGCTTTCAATGGCTTCCCTGCGATGTCGATTTAACAGGGGAGCATCCTCGTATTGATAGCTATATCAACGATGCCCATCCTGTCAAACACGCTGCTCTCTACCCGGTGGTCGAAAAGTTTATTGAAAGATCACTACCGGCCTGGGATGCCATCTATAGATGGCACAAAGATTTTCAAGTTCAGCGTGTTTTCACCGACAATTTTAGAGATCTCCAGTGCAAAGTACCAGAAATCTGTCGCTTAGGAAGGGGAAAACCACAAAACAGGCGTTGCAGCCCCGCGTTACGACCACTAGACGAGGGGGAGCCTCCTCGTCCGACTGGCCGACTCGGCAACCTTGATCAGTTCGAGCGTGATGAGGAATGGTTTAAGAGGACCCATCCCTCAAGCCGCCCAGACCCCAAAGTGAAGAACAGCAACTCGTTAGAATCAAACCGGACGATGTGAAGACCTCGGGTTGGTTTAACAACGCCTCTCGTGTGCAGGTCATCGTGAAGCTTGCAAATATTCATCTCACACCCGGGAAGCCGACCTACGATGGGGGCTCATGGCACATCGAGGGTCAACTAAACGAACACATTTGCGCGACAGCACTTTACTACTATGATTCCGACAACGTCACCAAGTCTCGTTTGGACTTCCGAACGAGTGCCGACAGGGAGGACATGATGATGACGCTGAACTACGAGCAAAGCGATTTTGATGCCATTGAAAATGTCTTTGCTATCCGAGCTGCAGGTGATATTATCCAGGATATCGGGAGCGTTGTCGCAAGGCAGGGCAGGATGCTCTTCTTCCCCAACGTCTATCAGCACCATGTTAGTCCCTTTGAGCTCGTCGACAAGTCCCGGCCTGGCCATCGGCAGATGCTGGCGTTGTTCTTGGTTGACCCGTTGATACCCATTACCTCGACCGTCAATGTGCCGCCGCAGCAGCGTCATTGGTTTGAGCATAGCTTGCTCCAGGGTGAAGACGGTAGCAGCCGGATGGGCAAGCTGTCCCGAGAGCTATCGCATATGGTAGTAGAAAATTTGGACTTCCCTATCGGACCGGACGAGGCAAAGAGCATCCGTGAGGAGCTAATGTCAGAGAGGACTTGGCAACAGCATGATATGAACAACGGTCTGAAGCAGCTTGATTGGAATTTCTGCGAGCACTAAGGAAGGGCAAGATGATGGAATTATCTGGGTTTTAGGATATAAAGATAAATAAATAACGGACTAGTCTAAACGAGATAAAACTACAGAGCAATTTACTAAATCTTTTGATCCCTTATGATGAACCATCTCATAATGAGGTAAGCGCAGTGTTGTTGACAATCACATGCAATTTTGGGGGAAAACAGAGCTAGGGGCCAAGACCCGATCATGATGACATTACCTACGGGGTCAAAAGGAAGAATACTGTAGTCCAACGAGACCCCATGATACAGCAGCATCCATTGCTGTGCTTTTGTGTCCCAAAATTTCCATCTGGGTTATGGAGAAAGTTGCCTAATCCGACAGACCATATTCCACGAGCCTTGAGCCATGAGATGAGCGAGCCCTGATGATCCCTGCATCTCGGGGGGGTATTAAATGGCGTCTCGGGCGTACGCAACGAATCAAACCTCTGAAACTGCCGAGGCAAACGGGAACTAGGAAGCGGAGCTTTCACCTGTCGGCCTCGGTCAGTACTGCGATCTTTTTTTGTACTGGGGCTGATTGATAAAGAAAATAACCCCCCCACTTCACTGAAGAACCGCTAATAACCTAGGTAGTAACTCACTGCTGGAGTCACTGGGACCTCATCAGTTGGTGGTTCGGTCATTTTCCAGATTTTGTCTTTTAATTTATTTTCTACCTCATATCTTAGATCGATCACTTGCTTGGTTTCTTTTTCCCACTCAAATGCTCACCGTGAGCTTCTCCTTTCCAAATCATCCGCCGCCATGACCGAGACCGTGACCGCCGTAGAATCGCCCGCCGAGGCCATCGTCATTCCCTCGGCGGAGCCCGTTGTCGCCGATTCACCTCCGGCCTCCGAACCTGAAAAGAGCCACAAAAACACAAACACCAACGTCAATAAACCCTCCCAAAAACCTAGCCCTCTTGCGCGACTTCTTAAGTCGCCTTCGGCCCTCGATGACTTCATTCTACATCTTCACCGTGCCGTTCGGACGCGCCAGGGCACAGATACCGTCCTTCTCTTCACAACATATGTCGCTCGTTTGATCGGAGCTATCCTCGACATCCTGGGCCGGACTACTCTCCGTTACTCGGCCCGCAAGGTTGTCGAGATGGCCTTCAAACTACCGCCCTCGAGCTCTGTGGTTCTCTCCACTGCGACTGCGCCGCCTCTTGCGACACTGGCTCTCAGCCTGTCGAGAAACATCCAGGGCTTCACAAACATGATGGGCGAGTGGCGCACCATGAACCGCTTCTGGGGTGTGATTGGCACATACCTCGAGGCTAGAGATCTCGTCTTGCGCCTCCGCGGTGAAATGGTTGACGAGAATGGTCAAAAGGTGCCTGCTCCCAACCGAGTCAACACCGCTTTTATGACCGTGCAAATTCTCTGTAACTTTGTCTACAACTTTGGTGAGGGCGCCTGCTGGTTGACCTGCAAGGGCGCAACCAACTTGTCGGAAAAGACCAGCGCAAAGCTCGGTATGTTGGCTGCTCGCTCTTGGAGCGTCTGGGTCGCCCTCGAGCTTGTCCGTTTGTTGATCGAACGTGCGCGCAGAACGCCAAGCGGCGATATCACCACTGAGGAGGAGTGGAAGACGAACTGGAAGGCTGACTTCCTCGGCACCCTTCCCTGGATGCCTCTATCGGCTCACTGGGGTACCGAGCAGGGTCTCATGCCCGAGATTGCAGTTGCGGCTATTGCTACATGGCCAGCGACCAAGTCGATGATGAGCCTATGGCGTCAAACAGCTTAGAGATACAACACTCTAAGCATCAAGTGAAGAACTGTGCTGTTGTTCAATGTTGAAAGTATCACTTTTGTGCTGTTACTACTTACATGCAGGCGCATAAGATAAGCAAAGGCAGCTTTCGCATTTAGAAACGTGATTGATACCATCCCTTCATCAAGACATGATTAAGGGACCTCGAACCGGGCGCTTGGAGATATTTGCGATTTATATGTACATAGATTAACAGTTAAATAACGAGTCATATAGACGACCCCATAAACACTCCGTCATACTCCCTACATAGGGATTCTCGCTATCTCTTCCTTGGTCCAATACTTTCTCATATTATTCGCGCCCAGAGTCTCAACTTCCTGGTCCAGATGAGTCCAGAGGACCTCACCCCAAGACTCCATCTTGGTCTTGAGCACGCTCAACTCAAACTCCTCATCCCCGGTGCGGCACTTTTTGAGATATTCTTCGAAATGGTCCAGACCAGCATGGATTTGCTTGTGCTGACGTAGCAGCTCAGCGCGTCCACCGCGAAACTCGGGCATCTTGGTGGCAAGAACGGGGAAGATGTACGTCTCCTCGATGTTGTGGTGCACGGTGAGATGCTCAGCGAATTGCAGGCCTTCCATGATGAACTGTTTGAGAGTCATGCCTTGAGGTCTGCGGTTGTTTATGCAGGCATTCCATAATAGATTCCATGATCTTCGGAAGTTATCGTGCTATGAGCGCATTAGTTGCCGTTTTCGAATTCTCTAATTAACTCGATCTTACAAAGAAGTTCATATGAACGGCCAGTCGGTTATAAGCCTTAAAGTCATGGTCGGACAGCGGCGGTAGCTGCTCCTCTGTCTTTGGTTCGACAGGCTTCGACGCATCTTCGACTTTCGATTCAGACATGGCTGCTTGTTGGTGATATGTCCGCGGTGGGAAAAGTCTAGTCGAAACAAAGGTATACGCTGTCACGGATATAGGCCGCTGGAAGGAGGATACCGAGGATGATATAAGTGGCAACGTTTGAAAATTTATAGTTCTGAGTATAGTAGGTACTGTAGCGTTATTGCAAGATTTCAAACGCCAAATCACTCTCATTCTTGAGAACAAAACAAGAAACTTCAAAGGAAAGAGAGAAGAGAAAAAGCTAACCCCCCAAATCTCACTAAAATACAAAAAATCAGAAAGGGCGTTTCTATCTCATGATGTCCCCAGCTCTCAGGCCCTTTGGACCACTCAGAAGCCACCCATATCCGCAAGGGAAAAAGTCGAAAAGATTGGAAATCGCTGACTGATTGAGCCCGACTTTTTACGCGCGCCAACTTAGTCATCTTGGCGCGGCGTCGCTGTGCCTCCCGCTGTGTGTGTGAACCTGTCAATGTAAAGATCTCATAGTGAGTTGGCCGTTTCTGGAGATTTCATTTGCCGCTTTCAAAGCAGTTTTTAAAGTTAAATAAGGAATCATGGTTGCGGTTTCGTGGTCCGAGAATATAGAGTCGGCAAGAAAGCCAATGTCCTCTCAATTTTTACGTGGCACAAACCCGGCCTGATCTATGTATGCAGCTTTCTTACACAGCGAAGTCATATTTCATCTTACCCATAGGATCAATAGTCTTGTCAAATTTCTTTCTGTCATGAGTGTAAAGATACAAAACATAAAATAAAATGGCTCTCTTTAAATTGTCTGGTCTTTGGAAACCTCACTGGAAGCAGAGTTTGTCTAAAAATCCCCATCAATAGACTCCGATACATTCTCTTGCCTGTACTTTTGACACATTTTTCCTCCTCGTATCCTCCAATGCATATCTGTCACTCACAGCAGAACAAAAGCACGGTGTTTGACGAGTTCTATGTATCCTTATTCCGTTTCGACCTAGTGACACGTAGCGAGTGCTTCCGCATCATCGCCCCTTTTCATTAAAAGAAACCATCCCATGCAAAATGCAAACGACTAAGACGCCTCATCTCGTTCATTTCTCCATTCTTAACCTCGAACAGCCGCACCCAACGCACCACCCGTGAACTGTGTGCCACCAGCTTGTCGCTGTGTGTTGCCGCCTGCTCGGGCTCCTCCTCGGCCCTGACCACCACCTCGTCTCTGTCCTCCTCGGCCTCGGCCTCCTTGTCGCTCAAAGGCATTTGATGTTCCTTGTGTCTTCTGCTCCAGAGTTCGCTCGTTGCTCTCAATGAGCGCGCTGGCCTTGTCTGATAGGGCGAGAGCCAACGATTGAAGACGGCTGAGCTCGACACCCTTGCGGAAGATGACGGTGGATGTGACTTGGTCCAGGGAAGCAGCGAGCTCCTCGTGGCTGATCATCTTGCTGATAACGGCCGCAACCTTGGCCGAGTCAAGCTCGAACATTTCGCTGAGGGTCTCGATGGAGAGGGTGTCGTAGAAGGGGGCGTAGGTAAAGAGGTAAGTTCGCAGACCCTCCTCTTGGATCTGCTTGGAGAGCATAGTCTTGATCTCCTCGGCACTGGGCATGAGGTCCCAGATCTTGATGCTGTGGATGAAGTCGATAGACTTCTTCCACTCACCAGCAGCCAAGGCCTTGGATGCTTGCATCACATGGTCTCGGGTGTTCTCAGGAGGGCCAGTGAAAATCTGTCTCTCATGGTACTCCAACATGCGGCGGTAAGTCTTGCTAATAACTCGCTTCTTCACATCAGGAGATGAGCCGGTCTGGGCCAGCAGAGGGATCTCGAGGAGCATGCTGCATGTCAGGTACACACACTCGAGAAGCTCGAGGTTGATGTGCATGTGGAAAGGCAGTTGTCGCTGCTTCTCAAGGCGCTCCTGCTCAGGAGACACTTGGTTGTATCGCTGCATCATGACACCTTGAGCGAGCAGCTCCTTCTGACGGCCACTGCCGCAAATCTCCTGGAGGGTGTTCTGGGCCTCGTAGACCAGACCCTTGCGGAATGCACAGAGACCAACTTGGACCAGAGTTCGGTTGTAGAGAATCTGGCTCTGGACATCGAAGTTGGGGATGTTCTCCTGCAAATGCGACATCAACATCATATCACGAGCCTTGTAGTACTCGCCGTGGAGGGCGAGGAAGTAGATCTGGCACAGCATAGCACGGGCACGGATAATGCCCTCGCTGTTGCTGAAAAGGTAGTTGCAGAGAACGTTGACAAGGTTGCCAGCGTTCTGGGCCTGGTCGCGGGGAGTGATGACAGACTCGACAGAGTCGCCAACTGTCTTCCAGCAGTTCTCCTCGAAGGTCTTGACAACTTGGGCGGGCTAGCAGTGTGTTAGTACAAGGAATAATAAAGTGAGCGGATGGGATAATTACCTTGAAGTAGACGTGTTCCAAACGACGCATAACAATTCGGTTAACGCTGTCTTGGGGAATCTCAAGGGAGTCGTCTTTTCGGAGGTACTCGTAGTAGAGAAGACCGCGGAAGATGATGTTGTAAAGAGCACCTTCGTCTTGCAGACGCTCAATGTACTCAGAGGTGTGAGGGTCGATGCTCTGGAGGGAACGGACAAGCTCGTCATCAAGACGCTCAATGTAGGAGACGATGCTGCCGGGGACCTTGATGTGCTTCTCGCCTTCTTGCAGGGTAGGAGGCTTCTCGTCATCATCCCACTCCTCGGCGTTCTCAACAACGACGTAGTCGTGGTTCTCCTCGAGGACTTGAAGGAGGCTTGAGAGCTCCTTCTCAGCAGACTTCCAGTGGTCGAGAGACATGGCAGAAGCGCCACCAGAGCCAACATCGAAGCGAGTAGAGACAAGAGTAAGGAGAACACGGATCTTCTGGTAAGGGGTATTCGCGATCTCGTGCAGCTTCTCCATGGTCTTGATCTGCTCTGTCTTGTCGGTGTTCTTCTTTCCACGAGACTCCATGATGGTTCGCAGGTGCTTGAAGATGCTCTCGGGAGTGTACTGGAGTGTGCGGCCACCCTTGCCAACGGTAGCAAAACCATCGTCGTCACCATCCTCAGTAGGAGCAGCATCGACCTGGAGAGAGACCTTCTTGGCCTTGGGGGCGGGAGCAACGGGCTCGTTCTCGGAAGACTCCATGAAGCCATCCTTGTCCGCTCTGTAGGCATCGATCTGGCTCTGGTATTCCTTGTTGGTCTTCTTGACCTTTTGCTTGACGGCGTTGAGAGATCGGGCTTGGATGGCGTTCATCTTCTTGGGGGTGACCTTCTGCTTGGCGAGGGACTCGTTCATGAAGTCCTCAAGCTCGGCGAGGATACGGATGTAGGGCTTGGGGGGTCTGCTGCCAGGCAGCTTGGCGACCTGACGGTTAAGCTTCTCATATTCTGTTTTATTGTCAGTCTTGGGAAAAAATTCGACATAATATCGATGGGTTATTTCGTACCGGCAGAGATGAGTGTCCAGTCGCCGTTCTTTTGACCGTTCTCGATTTGCTTGATGGATGATTCCAACTCGTCTATGCGCTTGTCCTTTGCACTCTTGACCTTGGCCCGTACTTCATCGTCGCTATCATCGCTATCGGAAGATGCATCTTTCAAGAATTTGTTGATTCCCTTGCCACCCTCGTCGTCGCTGTCGGAGTCGTCGCTGTCATCGGCCTCAGAAGACTCCTCCTGGGAGTCCTGCTGCTCCTCCTCTTCCTCCTCCTCGGAGTAGAGCTCCTCCTCTTCGCTGGAGCTGTCGGAAGAGCTGTCGTCGCCGCCACGGAAAAATCGAGACATATTGGGCGATTTCTTGGGCACTGAAACTTGTCTGCTGGCTCAAGTCAGGATCGCTCGCTGAAGTGCGCGGGGTTGTTTCTGAAGGAAAATTCCCTAGATTGTGGGAGTGGGGCTCTTTGGGCTATTGGGGTTGTAGCGAGGTGCGTGCTTTGCCTCGCACGCACGGCCACGAGTGGCTGAAATATCTTATATCACGATAACATGAGTCACAAAGCTTTTTACTGAGGCTTGAGCGTGCATTCTGAACTCAAGAAGACTTTGTTAATTCTGTATGCTAGGATGGTGTTCAAATCTGTCATTCAAGATTTTGTACCGTAAATCTCACTACACTCTAGTATCTGCCTGCGCACTGGGTACGTGGCCTAATAAGAATATAAACCAAGCCATGTGCTACATGGGAGTTCCAGATCAAGCAACTTCCTTTCCAAGCATAATGATTGTTTGGTTACTGGATACCTAAAAATCAATACTTGGATAATAAGAAAAAAACATATGATAAATGTTTCTTGTCCGCTATGTACAGTACATTCGTGAATGTAAGATAGTGCTATTAGATAGTTCGGCACGTACTTGCCGTTAACCCGTCGTTGAGCCGAACTTGCCCTCCAGGTTCTCTTAGTAGTTCGGTCTCTGGTCCGTAGAAGAATTTCAAGGTCCGGAGGCAAGTGGATGGATCGGGTTCTGGGCATGGATTTCTCAGCATCCACTACGTAATTCTGTCACCAACATCATCTTTACAACGTCAGTTCTCTCATCTCAGTATATTTACCATGGCCCGAGTTCACTGCGCTAATGCGCAATCTACTGTCACGTCCTTTATGCAGCTTGCACGACGAAGCTATTCGACCGCCACTACTCAATCCTCGGCACCGCTTGAGTTTCTTATCCCGCGATGCACTCCGCCGACCGGGCTGCGAACTTCTAGACTCATCGTCAATCGATACAGGATATATTCTCATTCAAGACGGCCATGGGATTACAAGTTGCAAGAAAGTGCGACGAGACAGTTCTCGACATCGGCTATACGACAAAAGACACGGGCGATACTAAACCCCCAACAAGATGAGGATGGCAACGAGATGATGCTAGAGATTACCGACCGGGCTGCCAAGGTAATTAGAACAAACAATATCGTCCCCAAACACTGCTAACTCCAAACAGCGACTCAACAAGATCATGGAGAAGGATGGGAACCCGAACCTCGCTTTGAGAATTCAAGTGGAGAGTGGCGGCTGTCATGGCTTCCAATATCTAATGAGTCTCGTCACCTTACCAGCCAAGGATGCCGCCGAATGGTCCTCTATTGTGAACGAAGACGATACGATTTTCCAATACATCCCCGACGACGCTGATCCGGCTATTGCTTCGGAGGACGGCCCGAAGATCATACTCGATGAGCCGTCCCTAGACCTCCTCAAGGGCAGCAAAGTGGACTTCACCATGGAGTTGATCGGCTCGCAGTTCAAGATCATTGATAACCCGCTTGCCACCAGTAGTTGTGGCTGCGGTACAAGCTTCGATATCAAGATGTAGTTATTCCACAACACCTCGGAGTATGAAAGCGACTACGACATTCATAGATTTATTTTAAAGTGGTGTCCCCACAAGCACATACAAATAATATATTAATACCCTTCCACCAATTCCCTAGCCAGAGTGATGGAAACACGTACGATAATTCATTCTCAACCCCAATTTACACTTCACTAAGCATCACATAGGAATAGTTTGGAAAACTCGGGTGTCATTCATCAAGGTATCAATTGCCATATCCCTTTCATGGGTAGAACGCCGAGCAGCCAATGCAAATTTTTTTTGAATCCATTAGGTCCTATTGACCGATCCCTTAAAAGCCGTTTTAAAAAACAATCCCTTAGTTCATCTGGCGGACGAGGGCGTTGATAGCCTCCTCGCGGTTACCAAGGTCACCACCCTCGATGAAGTGCTTGAATTTGCGGGGACGGAAGCCACCAGTGGGGTTGGAGAGCTTGAAGGGCCAGAGGAAGTTGGAGGCCTGCTTGAAGTTGGGGCCAACGGTGTAGATCTCGTGGATGAGATCCTCAACACAGACAATGCCGTACTTGCCGAGGTTCTCCTCAACAATGGCGTTGTCAGTAAGAGCAATACGCTGCTTGTTGACCTTTCCGTAACCACGCTTGTAGACGAGCTCCTTGACGGTCTTCAGGTTGGGGTAACCGTAGGCGATCCAGGGCTCGACAACCTTGAGCATCTCGGTGATAGCCTTGGTGACCTTGACGAAGACACCGTTGTTGATCTGAAGGAGACGGAGGAGCTGGAGGATCTTGCGGGGCTTAGGGGGCATCTTGTTGATACCCTTGATACGGACGACGAAGATCAGCTTAGCTTCAGCGGGGACGTAGGCAGAGTCCTCGGACTTGGCGACGCGGTGAAGACGGATCTTCTCACGCTCAGCATCACGGTACTCCTGAACGTACTTCTCAGCACGCTTGAAGATGACCTGACGCTTCTCCTTGTTGGCCTATTTTAAACTGGTCAGTCCCTGTCATTCAAGTAGATGAATGAAATGATTGGAATCAGTCAGGCAATGTCAGACCCGAAAGAAGGTTAACTATCAACAGCATCGACCGAAGTCTAGTTGATGAATGGTATGTTTTCCATCATAATGCCAGGGTAATAAAAGTTATAGTACTTACAGTCTTCTTCTTCTCAACAGCGTCGGCGCGCTCAGCGCGGGCCTTCTCCTGAGACTTGCGCTTCTTGAGAAGGGTCTCGGGGACCAGGATCTGGTCGTTGGTAGGAACGCTACAGATTTTGATTAGCTCGCAGTCCACAATACCACGGACGTGGTATGGAACAGAGCGCCGGTGCGAGAACTGTTGCAATGCATCATTCTCTGCTTGGCTAACTCGAAACATGATTTTGATCGGTGAGCTAGAAAGACCGTGACACGATAGTATCTTGGTGGTTTCATTATCCACTCATCCGACAACGCCTCAAACGCAAAGTTCGAGAAGGGTAGTCGAAGATTGTTGAAGGGCATATTTCAGCAACCCACTCCAATTCAACGATAATGACTTTGGGAAAGAAGAGTTTTCGTCTTCATATCCAACACCTCAAGCAACATCTCTCAATGTTCAAGCTATGTTCCAAGCTGAGACAATTGAGGGAGAAGCTCAAGAAAGATCGAGCTGGCAGATCAACATCTCAATAAGAGATGATGAGTTTCCAGCGAGAGGACCACAGCAATCTGCAAAAGAAAATCTCGAGAACCAGGACATCTGTCCATATCGTCCACGTCCTCAGGGAGGAATCACGTACGTAGCACCCATTTTGTCGGCGACGGCTGTTGGAAGGGTCGGTTAGTGGTTGTCGGTCGGTGAAGCGTAAGTTGAGAAAAGAACTTCTGCTTTTGGGGAAGAAAATTTTCGACCAAATTCCAAGTGGAGCCACTAGGGTTTGCTTGTCGGGGATTTCTGCCACGCCCCACCGCCTCTTCGGCCACTGCGTCGACGCAAATTTGGCGCAGCGCATGAAATACATTTGGTGATCCTCATTCTCAACCGCCAAGTGACGAAGTAACCAGCTGTCGCCCATCTTTCAAAATGGCCCCCAAGAAGACCACCACCCGCGCTCCCCAGGAGAACATCTCCCTGGGACCCTCCGTTCGCGAAGGTATGCGACCGACCCCTCGACGAGAAACGAGCGATGCATTGGGAAAGAAAGAAATGAGAGACTAACAAAAATGCTTCAACAGGCGAGCTGGTCTTCGGCGTTGCCCGTATCTTCGCCTCCTTCAACGATACCTTCGTCCACGTCACCGATCTGAGGTTCGTCAGCCCGTGAATTGAGAGAAAGAGCTTGGTGAAGTTGTAATTGTATGGATCAATGAGGCTAACTTGGGTGATTCCAGTGGCCGTGAGACTATCACCCGTGTTACCGGTGGTATGAAGGTCAAGGCCGACCGTGACGAGTCCTCCCCCTACGCTGCCATGTTGGCTGCCCAGGATGTTGCTGCCCGCTGCAAGGAGCTTGGCATCAACGCTCTTCACATCAAGATCCGTGCCACTGGTGGTATGTTCAACTAAGAACCCTCTCATTATAATATCAAATACTAATCCACACTCAGGTAACGGTACCAAGACCCCCGGTCCCGGTGCCCAGTCCGCTCTCCGTGCCCTTGCCCGTGCTGGCATGAAGATTGGCCGAATTGAGGACGTTACCCCTACTCCTTCCGACTCTACCCGCAGAAAGGGTGGTCGCCGTGGTCGTCGTCTCTGAGCTGCTCACATATGGGTGGCTTGGATCGGACAGGAGTTTCGCTATCTGGTTTCTCTGTGGCGTTGAGAATCACGAGGAGAACGGCTTTTTCGCCTGGTCTCCAGTCTACACTGCAGAGCCTGGTCAGGTTATGGGTTAGGACGCAGTAGACAGTTGAAAAATTCGCCCGAAGAAGGCCTATGAATCATCCTGCTCGTCAAACTTTTTTCCTTGATGTGACATCCTGTAGCTTCACGGTTAATGTTCCACGATGATATGAGATAAAAAGCAATTGAGTGCATTTCTAAGCAACGATGTCTAGTATAGATCCACACGCTCTCCGAACTCCTCGCAAGACGATGGCCTGTTCCGTTGTCTGTCTATTTTACACCTGGTTTCAGCGTCCAGATTCCTCTTCCTGCACCTCCCGTCTTGTTCAAGACTGCGACCTTGTCCAAGGCTGCTTTGAACTCGTCACTCTGCTTCTTGCCCGGACAGTGGGGATTGAAGTGGTCTACCAGCATCTTACTGGGAACCCGGCCATTGTGACGGTTGATGAAGGTTTTGATCATGGCTACAAAGTCCTTCGACTTTAAATTCTTATCCGTGCCTGGAGTCCCGGCGCGAGAGCTTCTCCCACTTCCCGTATCAAGTCCTTGGCGATCCGCCAGGTTACTCATGATACCTGCTGAACTAGGTCCTCCGCGGCGACGGTTGGCTCCAGGACGACCCGCTTGTCCAACTTCACCTGTCCAAGTAACAGTGCCAATGGGGATTCTTCGGGCCTCGGCGCCAGCTTGTCGAAGATGTGCTGCGGCTTGGCGAGCCACTTGATTTGCCTCATGCTGAAGTATCGAGACATCCGCCTTTGGTTTCTGGGGTCCATTGACGATAGCCTCGTGGTCGTATGCATTGTTGACCGACTTAGCAAAGATGCCTTCCAACATACGTTTTTCGTCGTGGACAGATTTGTCTTCTCTGAAGTCTTCCATAGCGGCCACCAGACCCATTTGCTTAAGTTCCATGCCTTCCATGTCTTTCTCAGGCTCGCTCTCAACCGGTTGCGGGTTTAGGTTCGCGCCACCATCTTCATTACCATTGGCCAAGTCAACTTGCGCCTTCTTGAAAACTTCGCTTCGGTTGGCACTTGCATCTTCACCCGTGTTGAAGCTGAAAAGATCATAGAGGTCGGACAGATCATAACTGCTTCGCTGCTTGGGATCCTTCAAAACTTTGTTTGTCATGAACTGCTTGAAAATTTGGCGATGATAGATTTTCTCCTCAATGGTTCCCTCGGTCATGAGCCGGTAAATCTTGACTGGCTTCTTCTGACCCAGTCTCCATGCTCTTTCTCTGGCCTGTAAATCTGTGGAGGGGTTCCAGTCAGGATCAAAGATAATGATTCGATCGGCACCTGTGAGATTTGTTCCCAATCCGCCAGTTCGAGTTGTCATGAGGAATACATGTATATTCGGAGATTCATTGAACCTGTCAATCATTGGCTGTCGTTGGTCCACGGGTGTCTCTCCATCCATTCGAACATACGAAATTCCACACTCGCTGATACATTTCTCAATGATGTTGAGCATCTGCTTGCCTTGCGAAAAGAGGAGCGTTTTATGTCCGTTGGGTATCATGACTTTTTGCAGCAGATCCTTTGTAAGTTGAAGCTTTGCCGATAACTTTGGATTACCAAAATCGTATCCGGCCTTCTTCCCCAGACTCTTGTCAAGCAGATCAGGATGGTTGCAAATTTTGCGTAGAATATCTATGCCATAAAGTGATTGTCGTCTTCGATTTAGAATAGCCGAAACTTCATCTGACTTAATAAAGGTCTCGTACGCCTTACGTTGACCGTCAGTCAATTTGCAGAAAAGAACTTGTTCGGTTTTCTCAGGGAGATCGGCAGCAACATCAACTTTCAGACGTTGGAGCAGGTATTCTCCGATAGTCTCTTTCAAAGCCTCTGCACACTTCTCGGCAGTCATGACCTGCAGGTTGGAAGCGTTCGCATATCCACCCTGACGGATCGGAATCTCAAATTGGGACCTGAAGTTAACGAGCGTTCCGAGACGCATGGGATAGATGAAATCGAACAGTGACCACAGCTCAGTCAAGTTGTTTTGAACCGGTGTTCCAGAGAGAATAACTCGATTTGGCGTATTTAGTTCCTTGCAAGTGACAGTGATTTCAGCATTAGGATTTCGGATTTTGTGTCCTTCATCCAAAACTGCGTAGTCCCATTCGACTGGTAGAAGAGTGTCTGCGTATGTCTGGAGGCCAGTGTAGGTGGTCACGAGAACATGGCCGCTTTTGACAACTCCATTGACGATTCTACTAGCAGCTTTTTCGGACTTGGTAGCAAGGGGTTTGTAATGGTCCAGATCGTATTCATCTTCGATTTTTGGGTTCATCATGCCACTGCCTGAAGCGTGTAAAATGGACACGCGAAGTGGTGGCCACCAACGATGAAACTCGCTCACCCATTGCCGAAGCAAGGTAGCAGGAGCAACGACAATGACTGGCCGACGTAACTTCTTGCTGTAGTGAAGAGCGGCGATGAAGGCGATTAGCTGTACCGTCTTTCCCAGCCCCATTTCATCACCAATAATACCACCCACATTCTGTTTGTAGAGTTCTGCGAGCCATGTCACACCCGTTTTCTGGTAGCCGAAAAGTGATGGATGAATATCGCCAGGAAGCCTCAAACCATCACCGAAGTCGTAATCTGGAAAGTCCGGCGCAGGTTTGAACCATTCTTCTTCCTCTTCATCGCTTTCGTTGGCGTCACCAGACACTTCGCTGGTCTGGCGCCGGGCTTTTCTTGCGCGGCTTCGGCGCGTCACCCAATCGTTCAGCCTCGCCTTGAAATGTGACTCATTGCCATCGTCGATCTTACTAAGGTCGATTTGTTCTTGATCGGCGACCTTGGCCCTGGCCTTGGCCTGTCGGCGCTGCTCTCTGATGAGGTCGTCTTCATTCCCTTGCTGCCAGACGTCGTCATCATGAGATTCTGAACCAGATGCCTCAGGTTCGAAATCCGCAGATGGACTTCGTTCTTTTTCAGCACGCCTCTTTTTCCTCGGTCGCAGTGAGAATTCACTCTCAGCAATAGTCGCAGCTGGCCGAGGCGTGGCTGGTTCCGATTCAAGTTCGTCGGCAAAGCCTGGCCGTCGAAGCCGCTGGTGAGAAGCAGGACCTTCGAGTTGTCCTCCTAGCTGTTCGGCAGCTGCCTCTTCCTCTGCGTCCAAGATGGTGTCTGCGAGTTGCCCTTGGATACCTGCCGGTCGCGGCCCTCCGATCTTGGCAAATGGCGTAATCTTTCCAGTCCGGATCAGAAACTCACGATTACTTTCACCTGGAAGCTTTGTGGATTTCGATTTCTTTGGGTCCTCGACAGGATTCTCTTCATGACGCTTGGCTATTCGTGCCTGAAAGTCCGAAATGTCACCGCTGATTTGGCGGATTTCATCATCCAACTTGGCAATCTTCTTCTGCACATTGCGAGACTGGTAAACGTTGCTGTGTGCAACCCTCTCAAGACTCTTCTTCTCTTTGTCCAGTTGAAGCTGAAGTCTGTGCTTGGTCTCGTGCAATTTTGCTATGCGGTTTTGGTCCTTCTTATCCTCAGCTTCATTCAGGGCAGCGTTGGCTTGGAGTGTGATATCGCGTTCCAAATCATTCTGGTCCCTGACAGTGCCAGTCAAATTCCGTAGCGCGTCTTCTTCATTGAGTCCTTCAGTGTTTGGCTGCTCCTCTCGGCCTTCGTTTTGTGGAACGGTTTCTTGCGCGGCAGCTACCATTTGATCAAGAAGTGCTGCCTTATCGACCTCATGGTTCTCCGAGGCCTCATCTTCGACTGCCATGACTGAACGAGGCGCACGCTGGATGATTTATATATGGCAGGGTATATTATGCGCCTGGTGTAAATGAGTAAAGAGAGTAGAGAGAGTGGTTATCTAAATGTGAGGATAGTGGATTCTAGTGAATCAACAACAGTGAATCATGGTTGCCTCGATATAGAGAAGGGGAAAAAAGTGCTGAAGCGCCGAAGATGGGATCAAGGTTAAAATCGTGTGTGAATGGGTGGTGATTACGTATTGGCGCGTTAACACTTTATGATGTGTTCCAACGGCGGAAGCAAACTTGAAAATTTTAGTTAAGTTATTGGAGAGATGGAAAGTTCAATCTCATGCTTAAGCAGTCGTGACGATCTGAGGGACTGCCATGTGTTGGCAGATAAATAAATTAATTATAATGACGTAGAGGAAGTAAAGACGAAGTTCACTCTACCTACTAAGGTAAGGCAGAGAAGGAGACAAGCGTGCGCTTATTGGTGCGCACAAGAATCCAGGCATCAAGCGGGTCCTCGCTCGATTGAGCATGAGCCACCCTAGACCAAAACCATATCATAGCAACAATGGCATGAAGTTACGGATACATATGTCCAGCTTGCACAGCATCAGATGTTCAAATCTGATGTGCCTTATATATAAGATATGAACTTCAAGAGAAGGGACCAGAGCAGTTATATATATCCTTTTAGGCATGGCATAACCCTAATTCATATATCCCTCTTCCTGTTTTCAGCTACACCAAAGCGAATTCAACGCATATCAGGCTCAACACTTATTCAACGTTTTTTTAAGAATAACATACAGTGTAAGTTTGTGGGCGATATTAATAACTGTCAGTCATTATCACCACGGCTCTAAATTGAAAGCTATGCACACGTTCCTATAAGCTCGGCGTAAATCTGCCAATATGATCTGACCCTAAGGTACTTCATAGACTAAAGAAGTCACGATGCGATCCAGAATTGTTATTCGTGCCTACCAATTTTGGATACCAATCGCGGCTTCTATTAGCATACAGTGTGTGTATCGTATTGACTACAGTATAACGTACTGTACACTTAACTCCACCGCCCCAGCATTAAACTCAGATCACCAGCCTCGTGTGCAACGACATCCAAACCATCATCGTCGGACAACGACATCTATATCATCCTTTTCTTCCTTTTCCTTTCAAAACCCATTTAAAATTCAAGTCATATACTTGTGATATTATCTCGATAAATAATCGTTCTCAAATGCGAGAACATACGACGCCCTTCGTATCTCGAAAGTACTGGCACAGGCGGCTCTCATATAAATTCGAGCCACATCAATAATGAACTCGCTTCTGTCAAGGATACACCCAGTGTATCTCTTCAAACCTTCTTCCCTGAAATCAACGGTCCGGTCTGCGGCATCTACCAGACTGTATTCTCAAAGGCCTTCATGGCTTGAAGCATGCTGCAGCGATTCGAGGCCAACACCAACATTGTTTGCTTGGAATTTGTCCAACCTTGCCTCCTACGAAGGCTCTGATACCTCAACATCTTCTGCTTCTGGCGATTCCGACAAGCGCATATACGTCCTGGGAGTCGGTAACTTGGGTCGCCTTTTTGCATCCTCACTCGCTCAGGCTCCTAGTAGACCCCCCATCACCCTGGTTGTGCACAGAAAAGAGCTTCTAGAACAATGGGCTGAGGGTCAAGGAATCGAAATTATACGAAATGATCAACTCGAAAGTAACAAAGACTTTGACATCGAGTGGTGGACAGAAACTGAACCCGACATTGGCCCTATACGAGAGGTTGCTGAGGGTGAAAAACTGAAGAACCTTATAATTACGACCAAAGCTTCGGCTGCGTTGCCACAAGTCGATCGGGTCCGAGGATACTTGGATCGAAACAGCACCGTGATCTTTGCACAAAATGGAATGTCCAAACTATGGCCACCTCATGGGTCATCGTATGTTTCCCATCGCTACCACAGCAGTCATGAGCCCAACTACTTGGCCTGTGTTACAACACATGGTGTCACTTCCCAAGGAAAATTCAAGAGTCTACATGCCTCCCAGGCGGATGTGATTATGGGAGAAGTTCTTCCAAATTCCTTATCGGTCGACAAGACGGCCTATTTGGTGAAGCAGTTGTTGGATGCACCGCATTTGGAGGCCCGATCAGTGCCCAGAGGAGAATTATGGATACTGCAGTTGGAAAAACTAGTTGTCAATGCTATAATAAACCCTCTGACTGCCATACTTGGGTGTAAGAATGGCGCTCTATTTGACGAGAGCAATAGGGTTCTTGCTCGAGTTATTGACCAGCTTCTAGTCGAGGCAAGTCAAGTTCTCCAACTCCTAGTCGCTCATGAAAGCAGCGCAGACATCATTGGACAACAGGAAATACAACTGCCAGCAGAGCCCGACGCTACTATTGATCTCTCGCATGAAAGCTTGCACGAAAGATTCTCTCATCCGCAGCTGAAGAACATGATCTATCAAGTGGGTCACAAGGTCAGGGACAACACAAGCTCCATGCTGCAAGATGTGCGCGCCGGCAGATCAACCGAGATCAGGGACTTCAACGGCTGGCTAGTCGATATGGCAGCTTTCCTGGATCCAAAGTTGGACGTTACATGCCACGGCACCTTGGTTGAGCTGGTGGAGGCTGGCCGTACCCTAGATGTGGATCAACTCGGAAGCTGCTTCAGCTGTTGCGCGACGGAGACAAGGAAATAATGACAGAGTCACGGCTACCGACCGGTAATTACAGATCTGGGGACGTACCCTTACACGTTACAATGTTGTCGATGTGGTCGGCTCGAATGCCCCGCATTTGTTATTTGACTGAGCATGGGTCAGGAATGTTGGACAGAGACGCGTCTGGCAGACCAGGATTATGATCGAGTCGGGGCCAACGTTAACATACCTACCAAGGCAAGAAAACGAGCACGAGATAGTCTATCAACAAGGCCCTCATCCGTATTAGGGGAAATGTCCTGTTGTATTAGATTAACTCGCCTGGGGGGTTCCGAAAGTGGCGTGTTTTGTTTCGTTTTGTTTGGTCGTGTTTCTTTCTTTCCTGGTCTCGATCGCCATGGTACCAGTTTAACCCAACTTATAACGTTCAGTGATATAGGCCATAAAACAGGTGGCTATCCAGTCGCGCTAGCAGGCTCGACAACCGCTCTGCCAACCAGATGAAACAAACGTTTTCAAGACTGAGTCTTTCGTGGGGCAGAAGAGAAACACGCAGGCACCTAACCAAGTCCAGCGTCGCAATGCATCATCACCAAAAAAACACCACCGTCATCGACCAACCTCTGTCCATCGTTGGCTAATGCTACCGCAAGACCCAGGCTGTTATAATCCTAGGATGAGCAGAATCTTTGTTCAGGGGGTGACAAATCCATGACCAAGCTCCGAAGGGGGTGTTGTACCCCAACTCTATCACACATCGTCGGTGTAGTAATCGGGACTTGAAGCCAGTTCCAGGCTTCATCTTCTACACATTGGGCAGTCAGCTTGACGAGCATTATGCAGTACCTACATCAAATAATCGGTATCGACCATCCACAATGCCTCGCTTAGACATTGCACATCGGAGATTTCCCTTGGGATGTTTCAATGGCGGTAACCTTCTCTATTCCCCGGCCCTCGAAATGCAGCATTGATCTCCTGACAGCCAACTAGCTTCCATGAGACGCGGCAAAGCTGCCTCTACTGCACAGCGCTGAGTGGTCGTGATAGCCGGAACGCTGAATTCAACCCCGAAGTCGGAGCACGAGACTGTCCAGACACAGCAGTATATGCGATGCTCATCTTGTGTCACCTTTCAACCGCCAGAAAGCTCCCTCGGCATTATGTGAAGTTCCTCGCGTCTCTTCCAGCCACGCGCCCACACATATATGCAGCCATTCACCACGTCACAATGAGGCAACATGCCTCTCGCCACATCACCAGCATGCACACTCGGATAATCCACTATCTTTCATAGCTCCAGCCTCCGTATTCACGATTGCTGTCTTCTAGCGTGACTCGCATGCCATGCGGTGCTATGTATGTAAGAAGATAGCCGTGATAGCCACGGCAATACGGGTTTTCTCTCGGACGAGGCAAACAAGAAATGCCGACAACTCATCGCAGTTAGGGGCAGACCTTGTATGCCCTCCTGAACCTGTAGCTTGCTGGCAAGTATGTACCGGGTCATGAGATAGCCGGGGAATAAGCTCGGCCTCGTTCAACCATATTTGGCTACATGGCGTCTTCAGGGAAAGAAGTTTCATCGGCTCCATCCGCTCACTGTTAACCTTTTTCAGATTCAGGGATGCATCCTGCCAGTCGGCAACCATGGCGATTGTACCGTTATACGCACACAGCTACGTGGCAAAGTCGCGCCCTCCACTCGCCTTGCCTTCCTCAACTTTGCCTTGCCTTGTCTGCCTATATTATAACTGATCGGTAGCCACACCTATATCTTATGGGGAGAAAGATGCGTGGAGTTGGGTGCAAGGATTTAAAGCATAAACCGATTCGTTTCGTCTAGCTCAACTGTGGGGACTATGGTTCCGGTGAGACAAAGCAGACAGGGGCTGTGACCCAGATCGGAGGGAACCTTTGCACCTTGGCCGTTATATCTTGTTTCAAGGCCTCAATTATAGGCTTTGCAACGAACAGACTTGATACTATAGGGCTCCATTTTGTAAATTTTCTAGTGCTCCTAATTTGAAGCTCGAGGAGCCTGATGGCGTGATTCTGATGATGATCGAGCAGATCCCTCTCTTGTATAATCTAGCGCGTTTCTTTTCCATGTCGACCTGAATCATAACATACTCAAGTACTGATTCGAGAGATTTGACTCTTTAGTAACGTCTACTAGATACTCCTATCCTACTCGGGCCAATATGCCATGTGCTTCCACTCTATGTCTCTCCTTTTCTCGTAGTACCAAGAAACATCTCGCCATGTTCTTGTTTCCGCCTTCCGTTCCACATACCCAAAGCCGAAAATACGCTGCGCCAGAAAAGGAAACCTACTCCGCCGATGGTCCTGCTTTGGTTCTCATACATGTGTTAAATAATTAAGAGGTTGGATATAGTAATAAGAGGAGGGTAATAAGTGACAAGAAAATGTGATCAGCCACCTATCCCAAGCGATTGGACGGTTTCCCCTGGCTGAAGGATGGGGAATATTAGGTGCGTGTAAATAATTCTCCTTTTTTCGGGGCTCCCAAGTCTAAAGTTTTTCATAACGGACATAGGAGATCATAGAGGTTGAGACAAAAAGAAAAAGAGAAAATGGAATACAAGATAAAAATTAAGAACAAGAATGGGGAAGCGAAGTACAATTAATCGTTTTAAAAAAAGGTTTTGTGATAAGAGGCCAGTGTCAAACGAAACAAAAGTGAAACGGCCTGTAAGCACTGAGTAAAAAGAAAATAATACAGGGGTAAAGCAGATAAGTCGTGGGTATGTTTTGCCTACTTGGGCTGGGACCGGTGTTTTCAAATCGGTGCGATAACTCTAGAAAATTGCCTAGCCAGAAGAAGGCGAATAATACCGTGGTAAAGATTGTGTGAATGAGAGCAGCCAAATGTAAGCGAATGTGTTTGACGTCGGTCGAACGATCGTAAGGAAATGATAAATAGAAGCCTCGAGAAAGGAGACACTGGTGTTGTAAAGGGTCGTGATTATTATTATGACTCCTCCGCTGTAGTAATTATCTTGTTCAATTATTGAAGCTGTGATGTGTGTATAATGGCTCTTCGGACTCCGCGTTCGACGCTACAGCAGGTGATAATGATTGTGACAAAGCCGCCATTGTTGCCGGGTCCTCGACTATTAGTTGTTCAGCCCGTTCTCGACACGCTGCAGGAGTAAAGCCGGTGCCAACTTTGTTGGCGACTATTCTCCATTTCTCGTTCTCGTAGTCCTGAAGTGCAGTTCGAAGCTTTTGGTCCTGAGAAAGGGTTAGAGAGTTGTTCATGTAATAAAGCTAAAGTGACGCTTAACATACCGTTTCGTCGGTCCAATTCGTTGTCTTTGCTTTGAGCTTCGTACAGTATCGAACCTGCAGTGTCCCTGATGATCGCCCTGGGAAGAAGTCTGCTATTTGCTTCCACGTCAAGTTCTTGTTCTCCTTGAGTTCAATCAAAAGTTGGTCATCTTCTGGCGTGAACTTCAGTTTCGGTCCTCGAGGTCGAGGTGCTGGATCAGGCATTCCCACTTGTCCCACAACACTTGGAGCGCCTCCTAGTCCGTCATCGCGACGCATCATCTTGGAAGGTGGTTCTGAGTCGGGGAGATGGTGGTGGTGGTGTATGGGTTGGTGTTGAGATTGTGACACGGCGACGGCGGCGGCGTGAGCATAGGCAGCTCCTAGTGGTGTTTGCTGCATGCTACTGAGATCTGAATGATCCAAGTCACCCATATTCCCAACCGATAGATCGAGGTCACTTGGTCGTGGCCTTTTGTTGCCAGAGCCAGGGACGGAATGTTGAGGATGATTAGGCGGTGTCGGGGTTGATAGAGTCTGGTACATGGGCGCCATGACCTGACCTGGAGCTCCAAACTGTGGCGGTCCAAGACGATGATGGCCTAGCTGGGAGGGATCCATTACCATCTGCGGTGATGGATGCTGGTGGTGTTGAGCCATGGGTGTATGTTGGACATGAGGGTTTCCGTGATGCGGGTCGGGGGTGCCATGAAGACCAGCAGCCGGGCCTCCGGGATGGTGAAGGGAGGCCCGAGGCTGCTGGTGTCGAGGACGCTGGTGAATTGATGTATCATATGCTGGCTGATGGTGACTTTGTCCTGATTGTGAGCCCTGACCCGAATAATCCACGGTATAATCCCCCACTCGATAAGTGCCCGCCAGCGTGCCTCCGACACATGAGGTCCGCCAGAGCGAACCGCTCTGGACGGCCGCTGGGCTCTGGATGGAAAGAATTTGACAAGATGAAGCCCTTGCGGGCTACGACGGGAAAGAAGTGAGTGTTATCTAGTAGCGTGCAGAATGTGGTAGATTTGTGTGCGTCAAGCTAGGCTGCTGGGCTTATATTAGGCGTCTGAAGTATAAGTCGATAGCGCTATTAGCTACTAAGCAGCTTGCCACATATGTTGGCTGAATCTTGAATGATTGGTACCGGGCTAGAGGCTTTCCCGTTTCCGTAGTCGAGTCAGACGCTGGTGTCTGGTGCTGGAGGGCTGTGTTGGGGGGGTGAGCTCTGGCTGTCAAAGGCGTAACGGTTGTGGGAAGTCCAAAGGAGTGTATGTGCACACAGTTCGAATTTGCTGTCTTCGTAACAAAGCACTTGTGAAGGACTTGAAGAGGATGGAAGGTATTATAACATGCCGTCACAACAATCGAGTTCAGACTGTCAACAAGAAAGAGAGTTAGTCCTTGCGGTGATGCTTGACTTTGTATGATAGGATAGGTCCCTTCAAAAAAGATCTCTCTTAGCTCCCGGCCTGGGGTCAGTAAACGTATTTAACACAAGGGCTAGTAACCTGGCAAGCGTTGCTAGTACCAGGGCCAGCCTATATCGTCTGATGACGGAGTAGCTAGAACAGGGTAGCAGAGGGAGTGGATCACTGGTCTTGCTCTGTTCATGCTGCAGGTTAAAGCACTTGGAGATTTTGCCCAGTCCGGTATGAGAAGGATCCCCGTCCGCCGAGTGCTGGGCTGCGGAGACGACCTATTAACCCAAGCCAGGGTCCGGAGGGTGGTCAATTTGACGATCTTATGCCTAGGTAAAGTCCCCAGGGTGCCTGATATAGAAACAAGAGCCACCCCTGGCATCCATCATGACTAGCAAGGATAAGGGCACAATGCAATAGCAACGCTTTAAAGTCAAGACCAGCTATCACGGCCAGATGGTAATTTGCCATAGTAAAAGCCCCTGCACACAAATCAATTAGGAAAATGTGCCTCTGAAGAAATAAACGACATGCAAGGACGCTGGGCGGCTGTGCTTATTGGGGCACGAGTCAAAGGTGAAACGCGCTTCGCTTGAAGAGCGTGGGACTAAGCCATACTGAGCTGACCAAGTACAGCTGTAGAAACGGAGAGATAAAACGGCCAATGCCAGGTTTTTCGCCGCCTTTGCAGGCACAAGAGCCACTGAAGGTG
This sequence comes from Fusarium aywerte, assembly GCA_013186375.1. Lineage (NCBI taxonomy): Eukaryota > Fungi > Ascomycota > Sordariomycetes > Hypocreales > Nectriaceae > Fusarium > Fusarium aywerte. The sequence goes on from JABCQV010000082.1 coordinate 43,104, forward strand.
GGTTCGGAGCTGATGGCGTGGCAACAAGGGAGAAAACAGTTCTGGTGTTTGTGCAGGACAGGAGGTACAATGTGGAGCGAATGGTTATAACACACCCAGTGCCTGCTATATTAGATAGGGTTGCCAGGATCGTGCCTATCAACTTGACTAGATCGCAAACAGAACCATCTCCATATGCCAGGACCTCTATCTGGCGAACCTGGATGTCATAACAGGGAGAAGCCATGATGTTGGGAGAGCGTGCGCGCCGGGTAGTCGGGGCGGTCCAGCTTTGATCAATGTGAGCACGCACGCCATGACCAAGCCAGATCGACATCCTGGTCAACGGTGGCTGGTGTGAACAAGCTCCCGCACTGAACCTTGGAACCAAGTACGTGCGGCAGTCAGCTAATCGTCTGCCTAGGGCCGGAAGCAGTCTCGCGGCTCATGGTTGGGGCGCCCCTAGGTGCGCGAGCTGGGTCCAATAAGCGGGAGAATCGACCCTTGGAACCGACTATCTGGATCTATCAAAAGGGGAGTTGAGCATTGCGGTAACCATATGAGCATCCACATTAGAATTGGACACTGAGATGGGTCTTGTGGTGGTGATTCGCTTGGCGCGCCAATGGAACCGGAAAGGAGCTGCTGGTAAAGGTCATGAAGCCCGAAAGGTTGGGAACTCAGACATATGCGTACATGCTTGCTCGTCTGAAAAGACTGGAGCTCTATTATGGGATAACTCCTGCATTGGACTAGACGAACCCGGTTTTGAGTTGGATCCAGATAACGAAACTGAAGGCATCATCAAGACATGGGCTTTCGTTGCCAGAAGCGCTCTCGCATGCAGCCGACGTGTTTGGAACAGCCCTATTGAACGGTGAACCTGAGTTTCTGATCGGGGACTCCAAGATTGCGCACGTCAATGCTCAATGCCATCCCATCTGATACCCCCGGAAGAGTGCATCGCGTAGGGTTCCAATGGTTTTGAACTCGAAACACGCATGATGGTGAGGCCAAAAATGGTCTTTGGAATCCGGGAAGATAGTGTTCCGGTGACAGCAACGCATTAACACGGCTCTCCTGAGGTGTGACATATCAAGCGAAACGGCTTTGTCATTGTCGTCATGAACGATCGTACGTCAATTGACGGGCTAGGGCTAGAATCGAAATCCAGGACCCCGGTCCAGGAACAGGAGCAGGAGTCGATGATGGGCTTCTAGAAGGACAGATCTTCTAGCGCGTACAGGGCTTCCTTGGCTAGCGCCGGGACCCTAGCTACCGGTGGAGCGGAGGAAGCACACGCCGTGCTGAGTATGATCAAAGATGGGCACCAGTGGATGTTGGCGGCCGGCGGCAACTCCTTGAGGACATCCGACAATGAACGGGGCTGAGTTTTCAGTGGTGACATCTCGAGATGATGAGATTTTAGGAGTGAATAAGTGGTGATTCTGCATCAGGGGGCAATGTAAATAGAAACTGGTGGCTTGGCTGAGGTGAAGAGGGGAAATCGGGTGAGAATACGTCAACTGTCCGGTTTGAGAGATTAGATGGGAAAGAGCAATCAGTAAAGACTCCTAGGTCGAAAAGACGGTCAAGAAGAAGGAGCACAAGTTCGTTCCTACTAACTGCCGAATCTATCAACAAGGCAGGCACTAGGCTCGTTCACTAAAGTTACCTACCTACCTACCTACCTACCTACCTACCTACCTACCTACCTACCTACCTACCTTCAGGCGACAACGTAGCAACTACCTACCTACCTAACTTAGTACATACTACCTAACTTAGCAACCGGCTTAGAGAATGCAACAGTATCGCTTCCCCACGATCGCAGCAACCCAATCTAGGGGTGTTCAGCTATAGCACACGTCGTTATTGATTAATTCACTTGTCACTCCAACCGAGCTGTCACGACAAAAAACAATGCTACCGAGACATGCTAAATCGTAGATCCATGGATAGACCACGGTATATGGTCTCTGATAAATTGGAATGACATTTGGCGAACCTCGCACCATACTTGAAACATTAAGGTTGACAGGCTTATATAGACAAGGCGATATATAGTATAACATTAACCACGCTTCAAGAGTTGAAGAGCATTGATACAATTGCGGTCCAGAGAGGATGGTTCACCGAGTTTGCATCTAATCTATCTTACCGTGTTCTTCATTTACAATCATCTGGGTATATCCCAACTGCGGAAGCAAGTAGGACAAGTTCCGACAGCTCCATGGTTTGACCTTGAAGCATCTTTGTCCATAAAAAAAAAACACCGTGCTGCAAGGGATACATACCCTAAACACCGACGGGAATATGCAATAGAAATGATCGCCATGCATTTTTTAAGGCCTCCCACTTGACTACCTAAGAAGTGTACTACGTCCGGAGCCGAAGTCCAAGCTCGCATTGCATTATCGAGTGATGACAGTAGTAAACACCACTAAATTTGATAGGTATTTAATGGCGTAACGGCTCGGAAGCTAAAAGCAAAACGCCTTGGGCATAGAGTACCTAGACAGGGCAGAGCTAGGCTAGGCTAGGTGCTGTAGAGGGTACCTACCTCCCGTAACTCCCGAAAATGGAAAACATTTGATAAGGTTCTCTATCCAATTCTGGGGAGGGATCGTCCATCTTGCCGGACAGGCCAGGCCATTTTGACGCCATCTTTCGCTCGAACCACGGGGCAGGCCTGGTAAAATATCCATTATTTACGCAGGTACGGACACAGAACGCCTGGCTACCTATGTACTACCTTAGTCTACCTACCTAGTCCCTAGGCATGCGGGTCACTGTCAGGGGAGGCAACACGGACCAGATTGGCAAGGGTTATGGTCCTACTGTGCTGTCGGTGGTTGACAAGAATAGAAATCGACGTCAGCAATGCCCTGCTGCCCGCTGTTGTATTTCGTAGATCTTGACAGCCCTAACCCCTGAAAAACTCAACGGCCAAAAATATGTCATACTCACTCATCCTTTACTGCATCTGCTTGCATTTGCATTTGCCTCCCCACCTGTGTGTATGGTAGCTGAGAAAAGATTTTCAATACTTGGTCTATGTATTGTAAATCTTTCACCTAAATTTGCCCCTAAAATAGATTACAGTTTGCTTGTGTTAGTTAATCTATTCGTGACCTAACCTAAATTTGACAAGATTCCTCAAGGCTTCTACGCCGCACACTAAAATCTTTGATAACCAAATATTCCCGTCTTTTTCTTTGCATGAATGCATAAATGGCCAATTTCAATCTCCCCCCACGTAAGTGACAGCTCACGGCGCGTTTCCACGCCCTCGGTGAAGCCGCTAATCATTATTTTTCCAGTGTCTGTGTGTGTGTGGTACAAGCACAGGTTCAGGTACAGGACCCTTGCGCCTATCTAAACCCAATTCTCTCCCATTTACAGTTTTCCCTCTCCATATCCCATCTCCCCTTTACCAATAACATGGTCCAACGTCCGGCTACCGACGTGGGTCATCCATGCAAACCCTTGTCGTCATCCGTCACCCGCTTTGGCGAGACTGAGTTATCTAGGTAGCTTAGCTTGTCTTTTTCAACTTCATCCAAAACTTGGTTGCCTGATAGTTACCATCAGGGACGAAATATGGGACGAAAGGAGACGATAAGAGACGAAAAAGGGAACGAAATTTTTAGGCCATTCTATGGAGCTTAGGGTATTTTCTAGCCTTGATTTTTGCACTTGACTTTATAACTTTAGGCTCTGAATGAATGTGCTGGTTCATTATGGATATTTGTTTACGCCCAGACACACCACAATCATCAACCACACCATATCTGGAAAACACTCCGTCAATACATCAGTTATTCCGAAATTTTGCTTTGACCAAATCATTCTTCTCATATTTTGCCGTGCCTATTTTACAGCTACATAACAAATGTACCCAGTTTGCCTGGGTAACTAATCAATTACAAAAAATGCTTTAATAAAACAACGCCCATTTTACCCACTTCTTAAGCAAAGTTATCTGATCGATCCACCCAAATATCCTCCAGTTCTGCAAAGCTGTGGAAGTGCACAGGCCGGTGCTGATCGCTGTAAAACGGTAGCGGCGTATCCAGCTTGACATGGACCGGCTTCTTTTCCATACCGGCAAACGCGTTGCCCATAAAACTGTAGTTCCACTTGCCATCATCCGGTACAAGGAAGAATCCTCTGAACCGAGGACTGAGCAGCAACTTGCGCTTCTCTCCCATTGTTGTAGTGAAACCCTGCGGTTGATCACTCTGCGTATCCTTGTTCTCAGCTCCCCACTTGTAACCAGCTGGTGTAAGACCCCAAGCTGACAAAGATACACTGCCTGGTGTGAATGCGACCGAGACCGTCACAGTGTTGGTCTTGTCCCACTCGTTATGCGCATCGAGAAGCTTGGAGTGTTCGGTAACATCCATAGCGGACATGTAAGGCAACTCGCTACCAGAGACGGTGTGAATAACACCCAAGGGCTCCATGCCTTCAAGGAATTCGCTCTGAGGGAGTTGCTGTGGCAGTTGCACATTGCGAAGTCCACCAATCTGCGGGATCATGACAATACATTTGACCTCCTTGACCTGATCGTTGTCGGGTGCCGATGAACCGTACAAGTAGCCAGCCACCTGCACTCTGAGATCTGCAATAGTGATGAAGCGCTTCAGAATGTTGTTGGGCATCACATAGGTGATGTCATCGAGATCGTTGTCAACAGACGAGACGTAAATGTTCTTCGCTCGTGTGCGCAAGTTGGATGTAGCAATGGCTCGCGTTCGCCACTCGGTCTTGGAAGCAAAGGTTTGCTGCTCGAACTGCGATGTGGTCGTCACAATGATCTCCTCTCCGTGAACGTTCTGGGTCTTGGTTGTGACAGCTGTTAACTGCGCCTGTTCCTGCTGCTGCTTCTCAATCTCGGCAGCCTGTTGTCGTTGCATTGAAGGTGCCGAAATCTCCATACCCAAGATGATGTCTCGCACTTCACTAGTCGTCAGACTCGAGACGTTGACATTGTTCTTCTTTCCATAGTCATTCAGAATAAGATCTCGAAGCTGCGTTTCAACCTTGATCCATTCCTCATCTGACAGTGATGGCCAGATATGATGTTCGTGTGTGATGACGGTCTTGTCAGGGCGAAGGACGAGCTTTGTCTTGTCCGGATTGACGTGGAGCGCACGCAGAATAAGAACAAGACGAGAGAAGGCAGTGTAAGAAGAAATACTCTTCAACCACTCATCGTACAGATTGAAAAGCACCATTTGAGGCTGAGTAGCACGCAAGATCATGTCACCTAGCTTCTCAACCTTCATGGCTGCCTGGAAAGGAAGCTGAAGCTCGGATGCTCGGATGGAAATGTTGGGGAAGTCAAGCAAGTGGACTTCGAGAGGATCAAGAAGACCCTTTCTCGTCACAATCAGTTGTTTGGGCTGCTCCTCCACGGGCAATGAGCGGATGAGAGCAGCAACTTCTTCAGCAGTCTTCCATTTGGCAAGTTGACCAAGACGCTTTTGTCCAGCCCAAACACTGGTATGGATGATCTTGAGGAACAGCTGGCCAGTTCGCGGGTTAAAGATGAAAATAGCACCGTTGATAGGCTTGGTCGTCAAGTTGCCCTCAAACGTCTTGTGGATGGTGACACGGTAAACGTTGGTATCATCAATAAACAGCTGTGTCTGGTTGCTAAACAGTTCCGAGTAGTTCTGGGAGTTCAAGAATTCTTGGTTGCTCTCAGAAGCATACAGCTGCAGACCCTTTCGGATACGCTCACGGAGGACGTACAAGGCAGGGTTAGCCTTCATGATCTTGGCCATTGCCTGCTGTACGAGAACCTTCAGACCGGGGAAGTACATGCCGTAGGCGGAGTACAGGTTGTAAGCAAGATCAATACCAACCATGAGACCAGTAGCCGAGGGATAGATACTGGCACTGTCAGTGGTGTAGTCAAGGTACTTGGCACGCGTGTACCGTTCAATGTCATGAGAGTCATAATCGCCATATCGGAGCTGGACGTCGATCCAGAATTTGTTGGTAGTTGTCTGCTCAATCACGTCCTTGGTGTCGTAGAGCAGAGATGGTCGGGTGACGTTCCACTTGTGGTTAGAGAAGAGAAGAATATCAGCACAAGAACTGTTCATCTTGTAGGACTTTCGAGGATGAATTGTCTCCTTCTGAACAGTTTCAATGCCAAGGGATTCCAGTTCCTGATCGAACACCTGGCAAAGATCCATGACAACAGACTCATGGATCTTTTGCCACAAATGGGCTCGGAAGATTTGGATCAAAGAGATTTTCAGCGTAGGAATCTTTCCGTGCAAGAAGATACCTGTCAAATCAAGCTGAACTTGGAAACCGACATAAACGTTAGCTCTGTTGATGGTGGGAGACCACCACAAAGTGAAGCGACGGTTTGGAATTTGGTTCAAACCCGAACGTTGCGCGTTTGTGAGCTTCTTGAACTTCATACTCTCCTCGAAGCCGGAGGCCTTTTCCCAAAAGAGACCTTCCCAGGATGGGAATCCTGTTGCCTTGAAGAGGGTGTGTTCGAGGATGGTCTCAACACCACCCAAAGCCTGGATAACATCGGTTCGGTACGCATTCAGGTTCCACAATTTTCCGTCATGACGCTGACTGGTCCACCAGAAAGGATTATTCTTCATCAACTGATAGATCTTGAATTCAGCTCGTGCTCGGAAACCCTTGTCGAAGCTGAGGGTGCTTCGATCCTTTTGGAACAGTGTGTTGATTCGGGGGAGACCGCGATCCCAGCTGTCCTCAAGATCCTCAAGAGTAAGACGACGATTTTGCTGATTAGCCTCAAGTCGCTTCTGCGAATATTCAGTCCAGACACGTTGTGAGTCGATGAACTCAGCCTCCCAAGGGATGATGTATCGGAAAATGTTGGGAATGAGTGTCTCCTCATCGTGGGTCATTCCTGCCCTGTAATGAGTGACACCAGTATCGGTTTGCTTTGACCAGCGCTTGTCACTGGCAGGGATTAAAATGTGAGAACCCGAAATCATACCAAGACCACCAAGTTCTTTGGGGGTATAGAAGACAGCAGGAGGGAAACGAGAAGGCATCTTGGAGTTCAAGCCGATCTTGACTCGGGTCTGAATCTTGGTCTCACACTTGACAATAGTGTCGAGCAAATCAACTGTGGAAACAGCGGCTTCACGGTAGTAGGTAAAGAGGGCGATCAACGCAGTGTTCCATTTGTTGGCAATCTTGGTGAATGTGGTGGAGCCCGACGACATAAGAATTTGTCGAATACGGTTGTTGAACTTCTGGATATCCTCCTCAGTGACTTGAAGGAAAGCGTGGGCTGTCCTTTCTTTGGTGGTGTTGTCAACAAGAGACCAGACGCTGTCCTTGACGGGGAACTCGTCATTTTGGTTTCGAATCTTGGGGAGAATGCGAACCTCAAAACCACACATAGAAAACAACAAGTTCGGGTTGTCGCGACTGTAGACACTTACGAAGCTGTCATCCCACTCGATCGTTGTGACAGATCGAGGAAGACGATTCTTCAAGTCCCAGAAGACAGCTCGTCCGAGGTTAACATCGTGACGCATCAAGCGCATGCGAGAATCTCTGGGCCAGCACTTCTTGCTCTTGTATCCGATCACATTCTCAAAGTTAGGGTCGGGTTGCTCGGTAAGGAATCGCTGGATGAGATCTCTGGATTCCTCAGCAGTAAACCGAAGCATAATCCAGATCTTGTCAATGTATCGGGTGTAGAGTCTAATGGGGTGGCTAGTCTCAGTCTCGCGGTCGCGGAACTGCAAAAAGTCGTTGGGGCTCTGAGGCGGGCCAGCAATCTCACTGGCTCGCTGAGGTCCGAGAAGGAGAAGATCCAACACCAGGCCATAAAATTGGAACACAAATGCCGAGAACTGGAGACCACGAATCATACCATAACTGTTGACATGGTTCATGTCCTTGTAGGTAAGCTGAACGTTGTTCTTGGCTGTGATGTAATCCGCCAAGTTGTGGTCCATAATCAACCTCAAGAGAGAGTTGAGAAGCGTAAGCTCCATCTTCTCATACACCTTGGATAGCTCTGTCTCAATCATAACGTTGCACTCGCCATTCTCAGTCTGCCAGACGCCATCAAGATTGTTGATGCCTTGTGCCCACTTGTAGACGAGAAGGGGTGGGACTTCAGAATCTGAAGGTTTGATCCAGGCAGGGAAGAGATGTCGTTGATCTGCTTGGTACCAGAGGTACTGGTCCAGGTAAGCGTCGCTGATCTTCTCGATAGGTTCAATGTCATAAACAGGATTGATGGTGCTGTAGTTGTCGTTCATATCAATGCTGACTTCCTTGAAAGCTCGTTGAGTGAGCAGGAAACGCTTGATACGCTCCAGTGTGGTGCCAGGACTATCGTATGCTTGCTCGATGAGAGCGAGCTCTTCTCTTTGACTTTGGTTGAGGCGGCCCTTAACTGAATAAGCCTCTCTCAAACGCTCAAGAGCGAGAATGAGAATCTTGGTATCGTGCTTATAGGAAACGCTAGGGAAAGGGATAGGAGAAAACTTGCGAGACTCAAGCCAGTGCACAGTGGTAGTATAGATGGCAACAGCTTCCTCAGAAGAAACATAAGGACCGTCCTTCATGTGGTTGTGCTGGCGTTCCTGCTCAGCCTTGAGCCAAAGTCGTGTCAGACGACCAACGTTCTTCTTCGCAATAGTCTTATCGACAGTAGCTCCTCGTCGAATACGTTCCCGGTTATAGTGCGCGACTGAAACCCACCAATCTGCCTTAGACTTGACATATCGAAGAATGATGTTTTCGATAGGTGCAGGTAAGCCAGGGACCTTCCAAGGAATGTTACTCTTCCAGCATCTCCAGGCCTCAGATAGATGCTGGAGAACGGTGTTGACCTTGTTCTGCTTGATACCCTCGGGCATCATGTCCATGAGATCAGCCATGACAGATGCTCGAAGTTCCAAGTCGAAATGAGACTCCACACGCTGTTTGGTAACAGTCTTTGCAACTCCCTTGCTGTGTCTGCCTTCAAACTGACGAGACAAGAGGTTTCCAAGCCATCTCTCAAGCAAGGGAATAATACCTCGCATGAAGAAAAGCCAAACTCTCCAGGCGGGGGCCCAGAAACCACAGCCTGGACCCTTGCCGACAGGGCCAGAGTTGAACCGGTAGTAAATGAGATGCTTCAGATCCTTGCAAGTTCGAATCTGATGCATCAGCTTATACTTGTATCGGTACATACCCGTAAGCTGACCAACATGGTTGAAGGCATATAAAATACCATCGGCCAACTGGAAGGCGTCGATGTTACCCAGTCTGTACTGCACTTGAGCATCAACAATGAGCTTTGTCAGTCTCAAAATCTCTCGCATCAAATGGAAAGCATTTCCAAAACGAGACTTCTTCCGCTCCTTGGTAGTCAAGGTCTTGACAGGCTTCAAATTAAAGTTGTAATCCAGGTGAAGGTAAGTCAAGTTCTTGCGGTGAATGAGGAGGTTAAGCATGTTAAAACCCTGACGACAGACTTGCAGACCCGCCTCGACCCAATCAATGGTAGTTTGTTGGAAGAACTTAGTTTGCTTGAGAGATCGCAGCAAGTTTTGCTTATTCTGTGCCTTGGGCTTCTTCTTATGAAGCTCGTTGAGAACGAAGTTCTTAAGAAGCTTCTGATACGACACTCGAACCTTGACTGGGGGTCGATCGGAGGGAGGGTGCTCAAGATACCACTGTTTTACGAGCGGTACGTCTTGTGCTCGAACCATGCGTCCGGATCGACGGTCGAAGGGGTAAGGAGCCCACCAGAGGTCAACAGCGGATGATGTGTCCTCATTCTCGATATCCTCGTCATCAAGGAAAGGCTCAACTCCAGCAGGCAGCTCGAAAGCGTCCTCTTCGGGTTCCTCAATGTTACCAGCACCAAATATTTCATCTTCATGAGAAACTTCAACATTCTTTGGCGCGACGGTTCGCGAGGATATGGGGTTGATGCGGCGATCGAAATGGAACGTCGGCAGATCAGGATCATCGGCTCGGTTGAACACGACTTGAGGATGAGAGTGCCATGATAGATGAACACTTCTCGGCAGCGAATTATAGAGGTACGGATAGGCAACTCGGAACTCGGTTCGAATGGGGTTTCGAAAGATGATGCGGTCGATGGCGTTGAACTCGCCAAAATCCTCGTCGTTGGGGTCAATATCCTTGTACAACGGCTCAAAGCGAGGTCCACCTGGAAGGGCAACATTAAGAGCCTTGGCTGATAACAAACTCTTGAGGTCGAACAGGTAGAAGTAGTTCTTGTCGACAACATCAGAGACAAGAGGCCGACTCAGACGGAATAGAGTCGCCATCTGAGGGAGTGTAAGGTTCCATGCCTTGTAACTAGGTCCGTTCACGTGCGGTGTATCGAGAAGGGGTCTATGGTCATAGAACCATTCGTACACGGCTTCATCGTCCTCTTCATCGAGTTCCATCTGAATCGGCTCGAGAGGCTCAACATCCTCCAGGTTCTCGGCCCATGACAGCGGAGGCTCTTCGTCATCGAACGGTGGGAATCGCATACGCTTGAATAGTCGTCTGTCGGCCTTCTCCTTTCGCATGAACGTCCACATCATTGCCCATTGCGCAAAGAATACAGGTTCAATAACTCGAGGAATCTCGTTGACAAGAGTCAGGCACCCGTTGACGTGGTAGAGTACCTTGACCTCGCGAGCCGACTCCCATGGCATGGGCATGTTTTCGAGTAGCTTAAGCACCGCATGTGGCATGAATTTGAGGGCTCCGAGATAACTTCGCTTATCGTTCGTATACTTCTTCTGCGAAACATCGCCGATATCCTTGACAATCTTTCGGAGGTGCTCAGGCGGCATGTCAGCCTTCTGTGTCTGTACGAATCCACCCTTGCGCTTCTCGCCGAAGCGATTGCGCTGAGACTTGATCCATTCCTTCTTCTTCTGTGCGAACTTGGCAACCTGAGGATCCGTAGGGGGTCGATATCCCGGTGGCGGCGGCGCTGGTGTTGAAGGAGGGGGAGGAAGTGATGAAGACGGAGGAGGTGGTGGTGGTGGTCCCCAGCCTGGGGGCGGTGGTGGTGGGAGCTGCGACATGTTTGTTTTTTGATGCGCTTGAAATAAAAAAGATCGTGAAGTCGCCGCTATTAAGGCTTCACGCCGTCGCGCGTGTTTGAGCGCGCTTCCTGTGTCAACGCGCTATAAATATTAATTAAGTAAAGTAATAAATCGTCTCGTCGCAGTTTGCTGTTGATAAATCGGTTGTTCGTCACGCAGATTTTGCGCACGATGACCAGGGGTTGATGGTAGGGGAGCTCTTGAGAAAGTCGCCTTCCCGTCGTCACGACAAATTCTGGGAAGACGCGCTAGTGGGTCCATTCACGTGATGCGGTAAGATGTATCACTGGCACTGGGGGTACTTGGCAAAAAAAGACTTCCACTCGCAATTGTATCAATAAAAAAAAGAAGAAAAAAAGACGATGTAGTTCATTGGACTTGCGCTGAAGACTTAATTTGAAAGTTACTTTGCCGTGATAGGACAGACGAGTTCTCATCCTCGTTCTATCTTTGTGTTAGACATCTAGTCCTGGAAGAGTCTTGAGTGCAGTAGTTTTGGAATTGTAGTCGACCACCAAAGGAAGATCTATCCCTTTTCAAACCAATCCACCCAGAGGCTTTAATCTTTAATATTACTGATACAATATGCAAACAAGAAACAAGACAGTAGCCAAATACGCTTGTAAGATTTAACGTCTGTAAGCGGTTGGTTTAGGGTAATCACTCCAAGAAGTTTTGAGTGTCCAACCAATCAGAACCACTATAATTGGAACGCTACCTTAGTCAGCATCGAAGCTTCAAACCGCCGTCAAGGTAAACCATCATTCAAACCGACCATCACGACGGCCAATTCGTCACGCAAATCACTCTAGCAGGACATCAATCGCCGTCTATCAAAATGGCGCACCTCAGTAGGTCGAGCGACATGACAGAATATCGAGCCCTGCTGACCGCCGTTCCACAGACGTCAAGCCGGACCCGGCCTACCTCAAATATGCCGGTGCGTGACTTCTCCTCGACCACGATATTGATCGCTCTCGATCCGAACATATTCTAACAACATGAATAGCTATGATGAAGACGCGTCATCACTACTTCCGATGGACGCCCCGAACCGCCAAGATTACTTTCATCTACGTTGGTGTGATCCCCGCCATTATGGGCTACATTGCCTACAAGACCGACGTAAGTCTGGCATCAGCAGCCGCGACAACTATCAAAATTCTGACACTTGAAGGGACTTTGGGACTTTAGAGCGAAGCGAAAGGGCGACCTCGTCTACGAGAAATAAACTGATCGAGAACTGGAGGTCTGGGATGTGTACATTTAAAGCGTCATACCTGGGATAGAGCCCATGGTAGAGATTCAATTGAAACGAGGTCAAACATGAATAGGTTATGGCCGCATTGTGAAATACCTAACACCAGATGAGAAATGGGTATAAGCAGGTGTGACGCCATCGAAACGAGCACTGTATGCCTTTCCTACCACCTCCCTCTGCCTCTCGATCGCTCGCCATGGGCATCTGGCAATCTTTCGCCCCTTCTCCATTCGCCCATGGGAAACTCTCCTCCAACCTCGTCTCTCCAGCCGCCTCGGCCTCCCCTAGAGCCTCCGCGGCCGAAACTGTCTCGTCCTCTTTGGGGCGAACCGGAAGCCTGCTCCCTTCGCACACTTGAGGCGGGTGCCACTGAGCCATCTGGGAGCGGCGGCAGTATCGCACAAGTGATGTAGTCACCAACTACGAACCGCGCACTGCTTAGTGTTTTGTGCTTGTCGTCGGTACCTTTTTCTGTTGCGTCCATAGACATGTCCCCCAGTGTATCCGAACCAGAGTCAGCACCTAGTACAACACTGCCGAGGTCCTTTATTCCAAACCGAGGAGGTGAATTTGCGACTGTGGCGGTGTTACGGAGGTCCGGAAATACTAGCTGGAATACTAAACGGCATCCCAATGAAGGTGATGGGAAGGCCGAAGGTTTGGTAGCGGCAAGATCCAGTGCCAACTCTTTAAGAGTACAATCAGACCACGTATACACAGATATATGCGGTGGAAGACTTTGCGACTCAAACTCGTCTGCTCTAGTATAGAGATATAAGCATTTGTTCATAGAAGTGTTGTTAAGAGGGTAACTATGAGTACCTGTGAAGACCCCCTGTGCGATAGAAGACCTGTAACAAGAAGGGCGTTGTATTTTTGCGTAGCGGTTTCGACGGCTGGGAAATCATCTTAGAAACAAACTTGAAAAATCAAGAGAAATATTGTTACAGCCAGATAGTGTACTGAAACGAGATCTGATTGCGAAGTCGCTGGTAATGAGAGCGGCATCCGTGAAGGTTGACTTTATCTCGGTTAGCCGATATCGCTATATCCGCAAACAATCAACAATTTGAACTCCAAGCAGGTACACTTTGCGACAAATCTAGAATCACCAACCAACCCTTTGACATTGAATTGCAAACACAGTGTACATCACTGAATTGAATCACCGACCCAGCTTATATTTCCGAATTGATACCGATATCTCACCAAAACGTCGTTCTCCTTCACTATGGATTTCGCGGCGCTGATGAATAAGGAGCTCTCGAAGAGCAAGAAAGGCTCCGGAAGCGACGAAAAGAAGTACCTGAAACGCTCAGAAATCGAAGCGCAAAGAAAAGAAGCCTACCTCGCCGAACAAAAAGCCCTCGAGGCCGAGCGCGAAGCCAAAGCCGCTGCAAAACGAAAACGAGAGGAAGACGCGGCTGCCGAGAATGCTGCGCGCGAGGAGAAGCGTCGCAAACTCGCAGAAGATATGAGAAAGAGACGTGAAGAACAAGAGGCCGAAGAAGAGCGCGCTCGAAGGAAGCGACTTGGTCTACCAGAGCTGGTCAAGGCCAAGAGCGAAGATGTCGACGAGGGTGTTCACGCAAGTGAGGACGTTCCCGAAGAGGAGCTAATCGAAAAATTGAGGGCTCTCGGTGAGCCAGTGGTCTTATTCGGGGAGGGTCATGTTGCACGGGTTAGACGATACCGCAGGTTGACAACAGTGATCACCAAGGGCCCGATACCAACGACGTTGGAGCTTGTGGATGAGAAGGACATGAAGGTCGACAGCGAGCTACCAAAGGATAAGGAAGGCAGGAAATGGCTGTTCCGACAACTGGCAAGCTACTTCACTATGGTTCTTACGGAGTACGAGCGGGCCATGGAGGCCGAGAAGCGGGATACGAGTGCCAGCAAAACAGCATACAACGCAATGGTGCAGACCCGAGAGAACATGAAGCCAGTACGTTGAGATACTCCATTCTCTGCAATATCAATGAAACTAACATTTGTTCAGCTTTTCCGCAAATTCGAACAAGGAGATCTTGACGATGACATCCTCAAGCCTGTTATAGAGATTGTCCAAGCTCTTCAGGAGCGTCGTTATGTTGATGCCAACGATGGATATCTACGTCTGAGTATCGGCAAGGCAGCGTGGCCCATCGGTGTTACCATGGTTGGCATTCACGAGCGTAGCGCTCGAGAGAAGCTACACGATGGTGAGAAGGGTCATGTTATGGGTGACGAGGTTACGCGCAAATATCTGCAGAGCATCAAACGTTGTCTCACCTTTGCACAAGTTCGCTGGCCACCCACAGATTTGCGGCAGTTGATGGGTTAGAGAAAAGCCGGTGGTGAAAGAAGGTAATAAGATGGAAGCGAGGACACGAGGTTTAATATGATACCCCCTTTGAGCATATGTACGTTTGACCATTGTGCGAAGATCATTCCATTTAAAAAATACGTGTGCCCCTGGACGCCTGCTCTAATCTACCACACAGGACTCCGCATCCTTGCGGATAGTCATAATCGAAAACTAACGCCTAGGCTGTAATGCGCATGCCATTCATTATTCCTACGCCAGTAAGACAAAGTCTTTTGCTGGACCTCTAAGCTGCTTCAACTCTGTTTGGTTGACCAGGTGCCCTGGCATCATCATACCACTGTTCGTCGATTCCACGACCGACAGGACCAGAATGCGGTTGTCTCTTACCAACGACCTCCAGACCAGCAGCAATAATGTTCACGCGGCGAAGCCTGTCCTTGGCCTCTTGCTCGTACTGGCGCGAGACCTCGAGAGCCTGCTTCTGCATCTCAAGTCGAGGCTTGGGTTGAACAGCAATAAGCAACTGGAAAGGTTTAGTACGTGGATGTAAAATAGAAGCAATTATACTCACTTGGTTCTTTGCATCCAGGCGGGCCTTGAGGGTGCCCTCACGGATCATGGATACAAGCTCTGTTTCGACCGACTCGCCTTCTGATGCAAATGCCTTGTTCAAGCTCTCAAGGGTGACGCATGAGAATGGGACGAAGTACTGCTTGATGCACTTGTTTCGAATTTGCGAGTAGAGCGTGGAGACGTGGCGCTGCAGGTAGACGTCTAGCAAGTAGTCATTCCGAACGGATTCGAGAATGGACAGACAGTTTGAATATCTGCCATTGACAAACAGACTGATAGCCTTACGGATGTGTGACTCATTCTCTAGGAATGAACGGAAAGACTGGTTTTCCAGGACTCGAGTCTGAAGTTCATTCCTTTCCATGGTCGCTAGAGCAAGTAACCCTCCGTACACTGCAATATCGTTGGGGCTGGCGATGTGGTTGTACTGCGCTGGGGGTAGAGTGAAGTCAACTTGGAGGAAGTTGTTGGCTGCATCCTTGTAGTGCTTCAATCCGAGGAGTGCGATACCGGATACAAGTTTCGTGTAAGGCTGGTACGTTCGTTCCTCGTCGCCACTCTGAACACCAATGATCTTACCAAGGTTATTGAGAACCATAGTCCAGTCCCGTCTAGCGATGTAGACGTTGACCAGGTGTATACCGCAGTCAATAATGTGCTTTGTGGTTGTGACATCCTGTCGCATGCGGTTGTATGCTTCGGCCGCCGCTTCTAGATTTCCTGTTTTCTCGAAATGCTGCCCCAAGTCTTCGTTGCCCATCTAGAATTGTGTCAGAATTAAGGCATATCGTGTCTCAGGATCCTCACGTACCCGAATGCTTTCTTTAATTAAGTTGTGACGGTACTGCTTAAGCTGAGATTCGAGACGTGCGGTCTCAGCTTTGTTCTCACGTTCGACTCGATCGATCCATGCCTGATCCTTCTGGGCCTCAGGCTCTTGAGGTGCTGCAATGCGGAGGCAGCTCCAAGCTTCAACGTACTGCGTTACATCTGAGCCTGCCTTTGCCTCGGCTATGGCGAGCTTGAGCGCATCAACGCATAGTGGTACTGAAGACTTTCCGATTTGTATGAGACGATCGATTCTCGTTCGGCCTAGACAGGTTAGCAGGTATGTCGGTATGAGTATCGACAGAAGCGTAGCGACGGACCGGTGTAGTTCGAGATATAGAGGTCGAGGTCAAGCTTTGGTTGTTCTGGGAGATAGATGTTAGCACAACTTTCTTATGAGTGCGCTTGAACATGGTTCACGACTCTGACGACATTCGCTGAACATACCTTTGACAATAATGCCACCCAGATTGCTTTGCTGGCTGAAAAAGGCCAGAAGGGTGTTTGATTCAGACATTCTGAATGAGGTTTGTCTATAGAACACCTGGCGCACCTCTTAAGTCTATTGGGGTTGCAGAAAGCTGTAACTTGACTTGTGGTGGTGGTGGATTGTCATGAGCAGCTACCTCTGCTAGGCTACAGTGGGGTGGTGGACAAAGGTGGGGGATATCGCAATGAGATCTCCGAATCAAGTGTGGGGTTCAAAACAGCCTACCCTACACTCTGTCAGGTGAGTGTCGGTGAGATAAGGTCACTGAGATGGGGGCTGATTACAATCCTGAAAGTGTTCTCTACCTACCTACTCTACTGTCAAACTTCTCGACGAGCTGTCAATCTAGGAAGAGTTTCCAGCTATCACAGGTCTAGACTTGGGATTGAGTTAGATCCTCCGGGATGACGTTATACATTATGCTATTAAAGTAATTCTGTAGCCCTGTATCAGGTATTTTACATATTAACTTTATCAACCTTGGCAGAGGCACAGATGCGCATTGACGCTATTAAGACGATGGCTGACTGTGAAGATAAACCAACAAGCAACAATTTACGCTATCCAAAGAGACTAGACCAGATGTAGCGTAATGATGATAAGTCGCTTCTGAGCCGGCACTTTTGATCTACTGTGTTTCTCATGTCACCCTGCATTCGGTCAGCGTACAGTACAGACCAGATGATAGTGTATGAAGTCAGGCTCATTGGACCACGAAGATGATGCAAAAAGATCGCATTGATTCCTTAAGTTGCAGTAAAAACTACGTGACTAAGGTTTCTAGAGGCTCAAAATCAAACTATGAAATGGATCTGTGGATTGGGGGACTGTTAATTCTTAGATCTTGATCCAAACAAGGTGGAAGAGGTTAAAACAAAGCTTCCACGCCAAGACTAACGCCAAGACTCATCACAGCACGATTTCACGGCAGATAATTTTTGTCCTTCTCTTCTGACCCGACTCTATCGGCCGAGGGACAAGGATTTGTATTTTTGGACCACAGAATTCCAGCAAAACAACGGGTAAAGTTTGTGGCTGGGAAGTCTGGTACCTTTTCCACCAATAAGGGAACGGTTATCATCAATTCAAAGCCCGAAGACGCGAGGGGGGCGCTGGTTTGGGCTGAGTGGCTGTCAGGAACTGCAGCGTACAGTACAGTCTCCTCGGAGGAAACCCGGACAAGAACCGGAAATTGGGGTCCATACAAGTTGTCAGTTGATGAGAATGATGGTAATCTGGTAGTGTAAAATGGATGATGATGTGATGCCACGCACACCGATATCTTTAATGAGTATTGAGTTTGAAGCATAGTGATGGTAGATGCAGTAGCCAACAGAAAATGGAATAGAATGCGTGGGTTTCGATTCAGGGTCCCTTTGCTGCGTTCCCGTGTGGCCATTAGGTGTGGCGCTTGATCGCTTGTGCAGCATGGCCATCCATTTAGGAAGTCGCCAGCTTCCGTGATTTCCGGAGTCGATAAAGTGGTGGTTTCTAAATTCGGGTCGACTACCTATCAAAGCACCACCTGCAAAAGCAAGTCGATCGGAGGCAGCCAATGCAGCAAGTAAATCATTAACCATTGGGCTCTTGAAATGATGAGAACTCTGCTTCTTTCATGGCATTGCAACTTACCGACTTTTATCGTCATTAAAGTTCTGTCTCCATTAAGCTTGTATGCGAGTGCAGCAAAGGGCACACTTAAGCCAGTGCATTCATTAAGCTGTAAGGATAAGGATAAGGTATGGACAAAGTTAGGACCGTCTGCGGCCGTTGAGAATAGAGTTGTTTGTTATGGGATCACCGAGAAATATGCAACGCCGTGATATGTAGATAGTCAGTCAACAATTGATCGACATGGCGCTCGATTTCGTCTTTCGTCATTCTTAGTTCCTATTATCTCTCGATTTTCGACCCTCTTCCATCACTCGAATCGACGTTTCTTGCCACAAAAGCTGGGTCAACGTATATAACACGGAAACACGACCCTTCTCCACAAATTTTTGATGTTGAGGCTTAGGTTTATCCTAGTGCAGCCATTCACAAGCCTGTCTAGCCCCGGGCATGTAAGCAAGTCGTCAACGCCAGTCGATGGTGATCTAGCTGACGACAAGGTTGGTCTAGAGCGTTTTGCCTTTTGTGCCTTGGTGGTCCCCATTTGGTAGTGCTCAACTTCGGTGCTTAAAATTACTGCTGGGTATTGCACTCAATGTCGCATAGAAAGGTACGGTATCACCAATGACATTGTCATGTTTACTGATATTCGGCACTTGTCTCCGAGCGTTTTATTCTATTCGATCGGTCCATCAATTGATCATGACGGATAGACGGTAAAACGCTGGTCATGTTGAATCCGCCAGCGCAACAGCTTGAGCTTGTACATACAACGGCGCTGAACGGCGGTTCTCCCAGAGGGGGGTGGTTCCTGAGACCACGAGTTTATTTTGCGGCCGCGCGGCTTTGCATCCGTCCACTGAAAGGGCCCTGGGCAGTGGAGATGCCTTCTCTTTTTCTCGACGTTGCTGTCCCGTGTTAGCCGTGATTGTGCTTCGAATTGCGCACACGTTGGTACTGTAATAATATGTTATTCGTGTTCCTCCTCGAGCGAGGGAATACAGCATCCGTCAAATTGGAAGCTCTGACAAGTCAGCCACCGACGCGTTATGAGAAGGTACAGTAGTGTAGTGTTGTTGGTTAAACCTGACTCATTCGGGTATTGCGCCAAAGCATACCGAGGTCTTGAACATTCAGTCTGGGGTGAGTGGGAGAAACTTCCGAAATATTTCGCATGCAACAGGATGAACAATATGTTGATATGCGGTTTTGTCACCCGAAAATTGAGGGATAATATTCGTACCCAGACAGATAACTACCTCATAATACCTCCAATGTCGTGAAGACGGAGGTTCTTTTGTAAGTACGCAGCAAGTTAGCAAATCCATACCTACCTAGTACTTCTAATGGATCCATCCCCGTTTCCTCCCCTGACACGCTCGACCTACTTACTGTACATTAGTAGTCTACAGGTGCGAGGTACGTGTGTGGATGGAAGGCTTATCCCCCCTGCGGTACCTTCCGCTAGGAAGCACAGTGTGAGGTATCTATAATGGAATGTCTTGAAAGTCGCTCTGTGATTTAACTGAACATTCTCAAGATACAGTCTTTTTCGTGAAGGAAATCATCGATCCTGAACATACTCGTCTCGATCTGAAAACCCTTTCATCAAAGTTAAATAACCACGTTGATTTAACTTTGCGTTTTTAACCTATCTTCGTTATACCCCTAACCTTAACCCAATTATTTCTAATCCAAAGGGAAACAGAATGTTCGAAGCCTCAAAGTGTATTGTCGGTACTATCGACGCAGCTGCTCGTGAACTCTCCAATACCGCTCCTGCATATTAGCCATAAGCCACTGCTGTCTCAACGGAACATCAATTTCGGAAAGACCGTTCTGACAGCACTGAGTTTGGCCTTGAATTGTGTATCTCTCCAATGAGTTGTAAAATGTAGAGTCTGTACATACCACCCAGATGCAGTCACCCGTTAGCCTTTAATACTTGGCTTCAACTCTTGGCTCGACATGTTTTTCATCTTGGTATTACTTGGCGCTCAAACTTCCCAGCCTTTTTGTGTCTCATCGTCCTTTTGGCAACTTTTGATTGCTAGCCCCGAGTCTTGGACACATCTTCGCAGGTACCTGCTGTCACTCTCAAAAGCTGGGCACTTGCTAAACGGTGGCCTCACCTCCATACTTCCAGACTCTAGTATTATTGTCTACGTTAACTAAAATTGGCTCTTCTTTTATCATTACACTAAACCCAGAGCGCGAAAGGGCGAGGTACATGAGACACCGTATCAATAACACAGTAGTGATTGACTTTGACAACTTAATCGAAGCCCCAGAAGCCCGTTCGCCTGGGGCTGGGGCTGGCTTGCTGGCTAGGAGGTCCTTTTGACGGCCCCGCCCACTGCCTCTCTCCCCTCGTTCGCCCATCCCGTTTCGCTCGCGCGTTCGTTCGTAAGTTTCCAAGCTGCAGCAGGTAATTAGTCTAGTCTGTAGATAGTCTAGGTAGGAGGTACCTGAGCACTGCAGTGTTAGGTGTCGACTCCAGGCTCTAGACTCTACCAAATCGCCTGTGTCCGCCCGCTCTGCCGTTTCGGTCCCGTCGCAGGGACCTGGGCTTTCTCTCTCAAATCTTCCCCCATCCCCATCCCTTTCTCTGTCTGCAACTTGGAACAGTTTAGTCTATCTAGTCTCACCGTCTAGTCTAAACTAGTTAGTGCGGTCCAGTACAGAATTGTACTTTACAGTCCGAAACGCTACGCTAACCTACGCTCCGGTACTTGGTACTACCTACCGTCAAGCCCAACCCAGAGAAGAAGAGTACAACCCGTACAGTACTAATCGCTCTGTTTGCCCTGCTGCACCTAGACGATTTCCCCGTCATCACCATCTCATTTCAGTTCTGGATTTTGCTCTGTTTCTATTCTTGACTCTGCCACTTTCTCCGCGGCAATTTAAACCGACGCATTTTGAACGCTGATGGCCTAGGCTGTGAGTCTTGGGGCGATTGGGATATGGGCTGCCACTGGCCTCACTACTTACGCCTACGACCCTGCAACTCATTGATTCTGTAACCTTTTCGACTCGACTGCCCGCTTCAACCTCCATTTCTGCCGCACAGCGGCGGCGGCGACAACGACGGTTCTCTCCTCCTTTTTATTTTATTTTTTGTTAGAAAAATACCCAACTTGCTAGATTCGACTTCATCGTGGCTGAGAAGCCCTACTAACCGGTGAGTGAACGTCTATATTATCACCCCCGAATCTTTTGGCCGTTGTGCCGGGGCGCTTGAGCCTCTTGCCTTGGAACTCTCCTCCCTCAATCGCGCTTCTGTATTCACATCGCCGTTGCGCTGTGCTTCGGCTGGCAATTCGTATTATTCGCGAGCCGAATCGTGGATGGGGCACAAAGCATCGCCAAGACGCACTGTAACTCTCGTCTTCGTGCAGTATTCCCTTCATGTCGCCATTTTTTTCCTCCCCAGAGTAAATCCATTGTTCATTGCTGATTCAACCAAGCCCGATATGCCGTCCGACGTCGCCGCCAACGACGGCGGCCAATCGTCACACGACTGGCACGATGATGCTCCGTCGCCTTCGGGAAGCATCAAATCCGACATTGAATTAGACGAGGATGGAAATGGACAGCCTGGCGCGTCATCACAACCGATCCAAAAGCGACGACGAGTAACACGCGCCTGCGACGAGTGCAGACGGAAAAAGATCAAATGCGACGGCAAACAACCATGCACACACTGCTCTGTCTACAGCTATGGTACGCGGCCCCAGTAGATTGGCTGTTCAATCGCCTGCTATTGCCTTACGAATACTCCCGTTGGAATACGTCTCGGTAACTAACCGTTTTCTTCAGAATGCACATACGATAAGCCCTCAAATCGACGAAGAAACCCGGCGCCGCAGTATATTGAGGCACTAGAAAGCCGACTACAACGCGCCGAATCCTTGCTTCACAAATTCATGCCCGACGTCGACTTAGCCGATCCGAACCTCGATCCAGCCATTCAACAGGAATTCCGTAATCGCGAAAATGCTCGTTCACAAGCCTCCAAGGTTCGACAGCCTCCGCTAAGCCAGCCCGACCCGAACGATGCTCATCTGACTTCTATGATTGACTCTGTTGGCCAACTCGATCTGGACGAAAAGGGAAGCTGGGATTTCCATGGTATCTCATCCGGTGCCGTATTTTTGAAGCGCATGAAGGAGCATTTCCGAGGCATGCTTGGCCCAAGTTCAAAGGCTCCCTTTTTACCTCGTGCCGAACGACCGGCAGGTCTCGACTCCCCTTCGCTGTCTTCAGTCGGAACCCCCTTCTCCTCAGTCGCCCCGAGCTACCCAGAGCTTCCACCAAAGGATGTTACCCGAAAGCTTTGCTATTATTCCCTCAGCTGCGCGACATGTCTCGTCCGTATTGTTCACGTTCCCACCTTCTACGAGCAAATGGATAAAATCTATGAACGCCCGCTGGACAACTTGTCAAAGGAGGAAACGCAGTACCTCGGACTTCTCTTCTCTGTTATGGCTCTTGGGTGCATGTACAACAACCTCGACGACAGCGACCCACGAAGTATGGCGTACCAAGATGCGACAGAAGAAGGCCTCAAATACTATAACGCAGCTCGCTCTGTTTTACACGATGTTACGGACTGCCGGGATCTTATATCACTACAGGCTCTTTTATTCATCATTCTCTTCCTTCAGGCTACCTCAAATCTCAGCAGCTGCTACTCCTTTGTTGGTATCGCACTGCGCTCATCACTCCGAATAGGTCTTCATCGACATTTGCAGCACGAAAAGATCGACCCTATCGAGCAGGAAGTCCGGAAACGCGTTTTCTATGTGATTCGACAAATGGATATTTATGTTTCGACGTTGCTTGGCTTCCCTCTCCTTCTCAATGTGGATGACATTGATCAACCGTTTCCTTTAGAAGTTGACGACGAGTTCATCACCCATAGCGGTATTCTGCGACCACCCGCCGGAGCGCCATCGTTCTTCCAAGCATTCAACGCCCATTCAGAATTAATGGAAATCTTGTCCAAGGTCACAAAATACGTCTATCCAACCAAAGGATTGGGCCAGAGTCATTCCAAGGACAACAACCCCGCCTCTACCTATCTCATTAGCTATGGCCGCATCAAGGAAATTGAAGCTGAGCTTCATTCTTGGTTTGAAAGACTGCCTCAACACTGGCGTCCGAGCGGCGAGGGTCCAATTGAGACTGTCAGGTAAGCTAAACCAGAATAGACTTCGTATAAGACAATACTAACACCTTACTCAGAATCCGCCATTTGTTGAGATTTGCTTATGCACATGTCCAACTTGTTCTGTACAGACCGTTTTTGCATTACGTCTCTCCTCGCCTGAGTCAAGGGACCAAGGTTGACGAGCTTTCGTATGCCTGCGCGGCAGCAGCAATCAGCGTCTCTCGCAACATCGTACACATTGGACTCGAAATCCGTAAACAGCGGGTACTTAGTGGACCGTACTGGTTCATGCTGTATACCGAGTTCTTTGCTGTTCTTTCACTTGTATTTTATGCCACAGAAAACCCCGAGAAACCTGGATCTGGTGAGGTTCTTGCGGATGCCAGAGCCGGAAGGGATATGATAGCAGCGTTGTCTGAAAAGAGCATGTCGGCGGAGCGAGTCACTGCTGCTCTCACGGTATAGTTCAACCACTTCTTGATATTTAGTGATTCACACTGACATGCCAAAAACAGGCGCTCTTTGATCAATTACCAGAGCAACTCGATGCTGGAACAGTACGACAGGCACCTTCGAAGAAGAGATCAGCCCCTACAGGACGATCTTCTTCTAGCTCTTCACACCATGTCCCCATTCCTGCAAGCATGTCGTCGATTGGAACCGCCGATTTCACACGCGCAAGCCAGGTTTCGACGAGTTCGTATCCCACAACCATGTCACAAGGCACCATGGATAGGCAAGGAGGAGGCATTACGGCCTTCCAGGACAACAGCTTCACCGCTAACTTTGGCGACTTCGTGAGTCCGGATATACAGCGTAGCACTCCAGAATCGACCACCAGCACAGCAACAAGCGCTCATCGATTTTCCTACGGAGGACAGCCAATGGGCATGCACAACCCTGTCAACAAGCTTGATTCGCTCATGTTCCCTTCTGAAGACCCATTTGCCTATCCGAACCAGCCTATGATGGAACTTGGATTCCCCACCAAGACAGATCCAACTTCGAGCATGGGAGACCAAAGTCAAGACATGCAGCTTTTCTTGACTGGAACGTTCGACGATGTGGAAAACCAGATCTTTGGGCAACCGCCACCTTATATGATGCATCAACAAGGCCAGGGCATGATGGGTGTATCACCTCAGCCCATGTATGCCAATCCAGCGAACCTCATGGCAAT
Source organism: Fusarium aywerte (assembly GCA_013186375.1). Classification (NCBI taxonomy): domain Eukaryota; kingdom Fungi; phylum Ascomycota; class Sordariomycetes; order Hypocreales; family Nectriaceae; genus Fusarium; species Fusarium aywerte. The sequence goes on from JABCQV010000082.1 coordinate 67,612, forward strand.
GCAGCAGCCCAGCCAACCGATGATGCAACAAAGACGGCCGGTTTCACAGACACACGCCATCCATCAAGGGCACTCAATGGCGCACCGACGAGCGCACAGACAGCAGCATCAGGAAAGGCAAATACACCAGATGTTTACAGAACAGGGAATGCAGCCTGATTGGGGAGGCTTCTTTGGTTCAGGAAGAGGAGGATTCCAAGGGATGTAACGGTCGCTACATTTGATACCCATTTATGATACGGGAAGACGGGAAGCGCGCGAGGCGTCGGCTAGTGATTTTGATTTTGATTTCTTGGCAAGAGCGATTATGATTTGGGATGGAGTGTTTGGATTGTTAAGGGCCCTGGGATACCTTGGTTTGAGACGGATAGCAAGGGAATGCACACATTCTTAGATACGGTAAATGCACATAGACGTTGGAGGAGATGTTGTACATATAGGCAATGATTGGATTGTCAGTTGATGTGGCTGTGAGTTTGGCGGTGGAAGAAGCTGGCCAGGAAGTGTAGTAGCCTAGGAAGACTCTTCCCAGACTACATCGTATCCAGTCCCAGTATAGATATAATGAATGAGATATGCCTTGAGGCGTCCGAACAACCCGAAACAGCCAGTTGCGTCGATAACATGTGATAATGAAGACAGTGTTTGACTCGAAGATAGATGGATGTAAGCACAGCTGGGAAAATATACTTGTAGTTACAAAGTCAAACGATCAAGTAGTTCTAATTGTCCCCAACAATTCTATCAAAGACTAAAACGTCGTATTCATCGATCTGTTTGCGTCATGAAGTCGATGGTAGTACGGTTGGGCTTGTAGGGCGTTATCGCAGCGCTACGATACGCTGAGCTCAGCTTGTTGAGTACTGTAGCTTTAGTGTCTTTATCTGTCGGTTCCTGTTATCACATGGAAAACCATCTCTCACAAAAAAAGCACTGTTGTTCCCAACTGCGAATCTCAAATCAGCTCTCTTTAGTATCTCGGCCTTTCTTTTGAATAAACTCGTTCCTTTACTCCAGTCTTCTGCAGTCAGATTCATTCATTTATAGTGCACGCAGATGGCACCGCCGATAACGCCGCCGAAACCGATTTGCGGGGAGGAAAGGCCTCAAGCACGTGAAAGGAACTCGTTCAGCTACGAGTTTGTGCTTGAGGATGAGTTTGACGCATTGTGAGTGGCACTTCTTTATCTACCTGAAAGTTTGATAAAATGTTCAGGCTACTGACCAGAATTGCGAGTCAGGTGCGTTGAGGTGAAGAAGAACGACGGCGAGTCTAGCGGTAAAAGCAGCAGCGGCAACAAGTATCCTGGTATGCTGAGTGGCGAGACATTGCAACGAATTCATAATTACTGACGCTTTATACAGCAAAACTTCATGCGCGCAAGGTTGTCAAGGAGCTTGGCGTTACCGATGGCCTTATCTATCTCCCTGGTGAGCCTACACGGCTCTACGAGGACTCAGACCAGTCGCCTCCTTTCAAACAACGGAGATAGTTTGTTACTCTCTCTTCAACATAGACGCCTTGCTTACCAAATTCCAGCTTCTACTATATGAGCGGTGCTAACTTTCCTGACTGCGTTCTCACCTATGACATTGCTACAGACCGCCTCATTCTTTGGATTCCCTATGCTGAGCCGCGCCAGGTCTTATACCATGGTCCAACCCCAGACGCAGCAGAGGCCATGCGAAAATACGATGTTGACGATGTCAGATACACTGCTCAACTACAAAAGTTCCTTCACAGCCAGCTCCGTCCTGAAAGGACTCTTTATGTCATTCATTCAGACCAGGCCCCCAAACTTCACGACCGGCCTCGAGGACAGACAAAGATCAACTGCTCCAAGTTGCGCCCTGCCATGGATCAAGCGCGTGTGATCAAGACAGAATACGAAGTTGCGCTCATCCGTCGCGCTGCACGCATCTCAGCCGCCGCTCATCGTGCCGTGGCTGAACGTCTCCTTACAATGCGCAATGAGCAGGATGTCGCAGCAGTTCTTCTCGCAGCTTGTACTTCACGTGGTGCTCACGCTCAGGCGTACCCAATCATTGCTGGTGCTGGTGTCAATGCTTCCATCTTGCACTACGAGTCTAATGATCAGCCCCTTGAAGGAAAGCAACTCATGGTTGTCGATTCTGGGTGCGAGTATCAATGTTATGCCAGCGACATTACTCGCACCCTTCCTATCAGCGGCTCTTTCTCCAAGGAAGCTTCCGCAATTTACACCATCGTGCAGCGCATGCAGGAAGAATGTATAGCGCGCGTTCGTCCTGGCACCGTTTACTACGAGCTTCAGCTTCATGCTAGCGATGTGGCTCTCCAGGGCTTGCGTAAGCTGGGTCTCTTGCGAGGTAGCTTTGATGAGATTCAAAAGGCGGGTACTGTTGCAGCTTTCTTTCCCCATGGTTTGGGACATCACATTGGTCTTGAGGTTCACGATGTCACTGGTGACGAGCGTCTCCTAATGCGAGATAACTTTCATGTCGAGGGCGGAAAGCGTGAGATGGTGACAGCCGCTGCGTTGGTGGCTATGCACCGCATGGCTTCAGCACCAGGCCCTACTAAGCCCAGACAGGCTCTTCAGCCCAATATGATTGTCACGATCGAGCCAGGAATGTAAGTACACAACCACTCCTAGGTCCATGATCTAATACTAACCTACTTAAGCTACTTCTGCCGTCCTTTCATTGAGGGCTACTTCTTGAACAACTCGACACATGCCAAGTTTATCAACCGCGAGCTTCTCGAGACATACTATCCTGTTGGCGGCGTGCGTATAGAGGACGATATCCTTGTCACTCATGCAGGTTACGAGAACTTGAGCTCTGGTGCGCCCAAGGGTGATGAAATGCTTGACGTGATTAACGGTAGCTTTGAGAAGCTTTGACAAATTTGCTAGTGTTGTAGTTAGCTACAAGGGCGACGCTCACAATGACAAGAGAATGGAATATAATGATATAAATGGACGGGGTTGTTGCCTTATTGGGCTGGTCTAACAATGTCGAGCACAGAAACTCGACGCTGAGAATGAGATTTAGGATATACATAGGGTTTCGGTCAATTAGGAATTATGATATGTTTTCAATTTATGCTCATTGATTTTCGCAAACACAAAGACTCCCCCATACATACGGCTCATGTATCTAATTTGATGTACAAAGCCCGGCAACACAACGCATCAAGGCGCGAAGTCTTGGAACCTCACCTCAATAGATACACGACAGCCTCTAACCCCATAGATACCCTCCTCTTGACTCTATCATGTCCAATTTACAGGTACTTCTTGGGCATAGATTCGCGCCGCCTCTTATAGACGACGTAAGCAGCGATAAGAACGCACTGAGTGCCAATGATGGAGAAGATGAGGAACTTGTGACCAGGGGTCTTGGTCATAACAACCTCGGAGAGGGTGCTGTGGTGGTCGGAGAGGCTGCTCTTGAAGGTACGCTCGGTGGATTGCAGCTTGCGGGTCAGTTCCTTTCGGAGACCCTGGATGTCCTTCTCCAGCTCCACGATGCGGGTCTGAAGAGCGGTGATATCGTCGAGCTTGCGCATATCGGCACGGAGCTGGCCGATCAGGGATGTCAAATCCTCGTGGCGCTTCTCATCCTGCTGCTGGTGGCGGGAAGAGGTGCGCTGCAGAGAGGAGAGCTGGTGATTGGTGTTTTGAAGGCGGTTGTGCAGGTCCATGAACTGAGTCTTGGAGGTTTGGAAGATATCAGGGTCCTCATCTGCGTACTCGCCATCGTTTCTGTTGTTGTTATTGTTGTTGGTCTTGGCGGGCTGGCCTCGGGCTTGGTTCTGGTTCTGGTCTTGATTTTGGTTCTGGTTTGGCTGCTTGGGAGGATCATTGCGACCAGCACCAGTGTCGCTGTTATCAGCCATGACGACCATCTTGAAGACCTCGAAAGAGTCGGGGTTGTCAGGGGTGGCAGCAGTGACACCAAACTGGTAGCCGGTGGGAATGCTGATCTTGTCAGACTCAAAGCAGAGGTTACCATCCAACTCAACGCGGAACGACTTGGCGGTTTGTCGAAGCTTGACTTGAGAGGGTCGACCGAGGTTGCGATAGTTGTATGGGCAGTGGCCGAACGAGAGCTCATCGACGTTGTTTTGTCTGGAATAATCGGTGTTGCCGTCGTTCAAGAAAGCGCGGACCATACCGCTGGAACCGCCAGAGGTGTCGATAACCAGGGCGAGACCGTCAAACTTGCCAACCGTGTAGATGCTTCCAGCGCCGATCGTAGCAGGACCGTTACGAACAAGCCAGATGTTGAGATTACCACGACCGCGATCGGGGCCATTGGTTCGGAAGTCGACGTCGGCGATCCATTGAGTTCGGAGCAGAGGCTGCTGACCCCAAACGGCACCACGCTGGTTACCGGGAGCGAGAGGAGTGAGGATAATTCGGTTGGAGAGAACCTCGGGAGTGTTTGGGTTGCCTTGAACGGCGAAGTTGGGGATCTGTCCGCGAGCCTCGGGGGGGCTTATCCTGTGAGTCGAAGACAGGTTAATAACGTTTCTTGGCCGATATTATTACAAAAGTATAAAGTGTAGAACAAACCTTCCAGCATGACCAAAACTAAGCTCGCTGATGAGATATTGGGCCTGTGACAGGCTTGCTGCCAGCAGCGCAGCCAAAGAGAAAGAGACCTTCATGGTAGCTCCAATGGACAAACAACGAACAAAAACAGGGATATGTCAAGGAATCAACCACAGACTCGAAAATTAAATAACACTCCTTTTTACCCCAAAAAACCGAGTAGTGAAAAAGAAAAGGCTTCGGGAGCGAAAGATACGAGCCGAGTTGGTGGATGCAAGGCTGAGGACACTTTGCACTATTAAGCCCCTGGAACCAGACGTGCAGCTCCAAAATAGAAGTTGGTATTGGAAGAGCGGGGGGATGAAGGTTGTATGAGGAATTGGCAATTATCAGCTTTGGCAAGATACAAACAATAGTTTAGATAGAAACAAGCGGTTCTATCCTGAAAAACGAAATAATATAATAAACAATCGGCCGTCAAATATGAAAAAGTCAAGAGAGAAAAAGGGTCTCATGAGAGAGAGGACACAGGATGGGGGTTAATGAAGCCACACGCGAGCCATTCAGCTACAGCCTTGAAGGGGTTCTGTGGCGTAGTTCAATTACCCAACTTTAGGGCGATGTGGCTTGGGGAAACCCAGCAGAGACAATGATTGGTGGATTTGAGTATAGAGAAGCTGGACGAAGAGAGCTCGGGCCGTCAGTAGCTTGGGAAGTTGTACTAACGATAACCCCTTTCGAGATGTTCTAGGGATTGAGTAGTACTGCAATTCGCTTAATAGGGAGAGCCAGTCTAAATTGAATATTGAATTGATGCTATTCACTGTCTTACGAACTTAACCCAGCACCTGGGGGGACGGACTTGATACATGACCCCTGCAAGCTCCAAAGCTGTCAATTCCCAGGGTATATCATCTATTTAGTGGGGTAGGTTAAGTTACCAAAAAAGAACACGAGCCAATCTCCATCTCTATTCATTCGCATTTCCACTTCCGTCTCCTCATGACTTGTATCTAATTAATCCCACGTATCCCAAAAAAGGTCATGACATGAGGTAACCAGAGCTCAGCGACAACAAAAACTCGTCACCGCCCATCATGAGTGAGCATTACCCGACACTTGCGCAGACTGCGCTTGTCGCTGCTGCCTTCAAAATCCTCTTGTTCCCCGCATAGTGAATCCAATCCCCATCTGGTCTGTCTGTCGCGTCGCTAATCTCCATCTACAGCAAATCCACCGACTTTGAGGTTCATCGCAATTGGCTCGCCATCACCAACAGTCTTCCTTTGGAGAAATGGTATGTCGAGAAAACATCCGAATGGACTCTGGATTATCCGCCCTTCTTCGCCTACTTCGAATGGGTACTTGCCCACGTCGCCCGTCTCGTCGATCCCCTCATGGTGAAGGTATACAACCTCGATTACGATAGCTGGCAAACGATCTACTTCCAACGCACTTCTGTTATCGTTACCGAGCTTGTTCTGGTCTGGGCGCTTCAGACCTTTATCGACACTGCCCCTCTCAAGTCCCGTCGTGCTGCTCAGGTTGCTGCTCTATCAATCATTCTTTCCCCAGGACTTCTCATCATCGACCATATCCATTTCCAGTACAATGGCTTCATGTACGGCATCCTCGTCATGTCTCTTGTTCTCGCACGCGAAAAGAGCGAGCTATTGAGCAGTGGACTCATATTTGCTGCCCTGCTCTGCTTCAAGCACATCTACTTATACCTGGCCCCGGCCTATTTTGTTTATCTCCTCAGGGCATACTGCTTATCCTCCAAGTCTATCTTCCGCATTCGATTTCTGAACTCGATCAAGCTAGGCTTGGGCATTGGAACCATCTTCGGAGCTGCCTTCGGTCCGTTTGCTGCCATGGGTCAAATCCCTCAGCTACTGAGCCGACTCTTCCCCTTCTCCCGTGGTCTTTGCCATGCCTACTGGGCGCCTAATGTTTGGGCTCTCTACTCCTTTGCTGATCGAATTCTTATTCATGGTGTGTTCCGCCTCCGTTACACAAGTGCATATTCCTAACTATTTATAGTTGCCCCACGAATCGGATGGGCTGTCAACAAAAGCGCATTGCAAAGTGTCACCCGTGGCTTGGTTGGAGACACGGCGTTCGCCGTACTGCCTGAGATCAGCCCGCGAACCTGTACTGTTCTTACATTGTGCTTTCAGGTCGTGCCTCTGATCAAGCTCTTCTTCCAGCCGACTTGGGAGACATTCATCGGAGCTGTCACCTTGTGTGGTTACTCCTCTTTCCTATTCAGCTGGCATGTGCACGAGAAAGCTATTCTTCTTGTCATTATTCCGTTCAGCCTCATCGCTCTTCGGGACAGGCGTCATTTCGGAGCCTTCCGGCCACTAGCCGTTGCCGGTTATGTGTCACTTTTCCCGCTCCTATTTACTCCGGCTGAGTTCCCTATCAAGACTATCTACACTATTGTCTGGCTGGTAGTATTCCTCTTGGCGTTTGACCGTCTTGCACCTGCCTCAAACAAGCCTAGAATCTTCCTCCTAGATCGATTCAGTACTCTTTACATTGCCGTGAGCATTCCACTTATTTTGTACTGCTCACTTCTACACCACCTCATATTCGGAAAGAACTATGAGTTTATGCCCCTGATGTTCACGAGCTCATACTCGGCGATTGGTGTGGTTGGAAGCTGGGTGGGATATATGGTTGTGTATTTCACTGCGTAAAGTGTTATAGATGTCAAGATACCCAAAATAGATTTCCTATCTTTTGAAAATTGATGAAGCCTCTTCTGAGTTCTTGGGAGATTTCCGATGCATATTCTGGTTGAAAGGAACGTAACTCGCGGTAAGATCGGAAATTGGGACACGAATTAACGAATAATTTGCAAAGAGAGAAGAGCTAGTGCAATATAATAAGTTTATGACAATTTGTGTCTTCACAGGAAATAATGCGGATTGTCTGTCATGATGCCCATATAAGCCCTCGTTGTCAATTGTGTTATTTGCTCTGAAGTCATGGAATTATGACTTTGGGTCGAATCGGGCACCTGCTTAACGCTGCCATAAAATGTTGAGCTATCTCCAGCTTCATAAGTGCCCGGCAGGTGGCGGTGGAATAAACTGACGATCTGAAATGTGGAGCTCTCCAGGCCCCTGGAAGAGACTTCAGGTTTAGCTTAAGAACTGGCATAGTAGCTGTACCAGTGTCAAATCCTTCAGTTCAAGAATGTCGTCTATAACTATACATGATAACATGCTTATTTCACTCTATTGGGGATTTGTTGTGGCGGTGATGGCCGTATACGATAACGATATATGACTTACACGGGCTAGTGACGAAGACTTGTCAAGTTCTATGTCATGATGGGTTACCATGGCAAGGGCGTGTGACAGTAACTTAGCAGTATTGATAGGATATCATCTCTAGAGACTATTGTATTGTTTAAAGTCGTTTGCTTCAGAGTAAAGTGCGTGGTGTTTGTATCAGAAGCTTGCTTGGCGTCCCCAGATGACGGTATGCCGAGTTTCCGGGGATGTTTCAAGATAGGACTATATCCGGTATAATTTCTTATACAAGCTTTTACTATGGCTGTTCTTGTACTGGTTGAGCTCAGTATTAAACGAGGATTAAAAAGAGCCCAAAAACGTGGGCAAAAAGTTGACTTGTGCTTGCTTTATAGGTGGGCAAAGTTGGATGATGGATCTAAGGCCGTGAGGAGGAGGGCCGGCGGGCCGCAGGGGTTGGGCGGACCCCATGAGGAGCTAAGCTAAAAAAAAATCTGGGACATGACATTTTGACGCGCTGACTTGATTGACAGCAAAGCATTGATCTGAAAGATATATATGATACTTGAATGAAATGCCTCTGGAAAAGAAGCAGAGGAGCCCATTATAAGTCAACGTCGTCCATCTCGGTTCTCTGCAGTCGCATTCTTTATATGCAAAGTTCGGGACAACACCCGTGAACCTGGGCCTGGTGTGCACTAACAAACGCAAGGTACGGGATTGGGATGGATGTTACTTGTACAAACGAGATACTGAATCATGGGCGGGACATTAGTGACGTCTCAAGTATCTCTCAGCTCTCAGTGACCCACCCATCATCCCCGGAACCCTGGCGAGCAAGCCGTTAAACTCCCGTCGCGTCCAGTCTATGGAAAGCCCGCTTCTTTTCCTTCCTTCCTTTCCTTCTTGGGCTCTTCTTTTTCTTCTTCTACCTACATCATTCTCACGCTCAAACTCAACCTCTTTCTCATCACGCCCACCGCTTGCCTGTCACTCACCAGGACAAGCCAACTTATACACCTTCTTTTTCGCGTCTTATAACCTCCGTCGTGTAAGTCGCCTCGACCTTCTGGGCTCCATCGCATCACTCTCGAAGAGAGGAGCCCACCCCCCGATTTGATTTCCCACCTGCGCGCCCGCGTTCGATCTTCTCGATCCGCCCACGTAACAAACGGCCCCAAATATCGCCTTAGCACGATCCTCTGCTGTCGCGTTTTCCCACCACATTCTTACTCCTGCTCCTGCTCATGCTACGACATACCGGCAAACTGAATCGACATTCTTATTAGTGGGGGAAGGCTACACCTTCAGCCTTGCAGGTGGTTTCTTTTGCACTTCAGAATCGGCCACTTGCACCTACGATATTAAACAATGGTTCGCGCTTCACCTCTTACTCCCCGGCGGGTGCACTTTACTGACTTTGCATTTCAAGGTACTCTTCAAACGCAAACCGGTCCGCTTCTTGCCGGCCGCGGAGATTGAAGATGAGAACGCTGAGGTATGACTTCGCGCAAGGAGTTGTAGGTTTTGCGCAACCACTAAACAATCATAGGTTTGGCATATTCCTCAAACAGGGGAGGTTTTTACTTCTTATGACAGCTATCTTGACCGGTGAGTTCGATTCATTAGCCGATCCCAGTTGCACTTCGCTTATACCATTCTTAGCATGGACTTTTACAAACAGGTTAGCCACGATGCATGATATTACATCGCAGTAATCCCTTACTTACTTACTCCACAGCGTCGTTTCAACGATCAGATCACAGGTCACTCTGGTTTGACCTTTTTCGAGGCGTTGAAGAGTGAGGTTTGTGCCGCCAACCTTAATTTTAACGTTCTTGACTTACGTGACCATTTAGCTTGCGGGTGGCAAAGAAGTCGAAGCTTCGTTTCCTGAAGCGTTGAAAGGTCCTATACTGCGTAAGGTGCAGTTTCAGACTGTTTCTCGCCTCGATAACCTCGTCGATCAAATCTACGACGAGTTCAAGCATGACTACTACCCTGGTGAAGAGGTCACAGTGACCATGAAAGGAGGCGATCGCGCTCATGGATTGGTTCGTGACAAGACAACATTCGGTCCTCGCGCTCTTCCTGATGGAAGCCACTCTCTGCCTACAACCCGCTATCTCGTGGATCTCAAGGATTCAGAAGAAGAGACGATAGTCACAGATGAACATATCTGCCGAGACCGAGGCATCTTCACCAAGGCAATGCTCAGATCTTTCATTAAAAAGACTGTCACTCGTGATGCATGGAACGGTGCACCATGGCTGGTCAAGAACGACTATGCAAGCCAGTATCACATTGACACCCGCGTGCCTCCTCACCTTCGATACGACACCAAGGTTATGGAGCGCAAACAGCTCCAAGCGCAGAAGCGAGCTCACATAAACCATGAGACCAACGGCCATGATTTGACCTCCGCGCTACAATCTGGCCCAGTTCGCCTGCCAGAACTCAAACCGGCTCCTAAGAGCAAGGTAAAGCCGGGGCAGCATGGAGCGGGATCCAAGGGTCTCAAGTGGCCTCTCAACATGCCTGTCCATGGAGGCAACCCGTTCAGCTCTCCTTCGGACTATGGTGTTCATACACCCGTCCAACGCGAGCCCACCCCTCCACCACCAC
>JABCQV010000083.1:0-22380 GCA_013186375.1 Fusarium aywerte
CCCCCCCCCCCCACTTCAGTTATAAGTTAATTAAGTCACGTATTCTGATCTTGTTTATTCTACGATGATGACTCTGCCAATTGAAAGAATCTTTATCAAGCTTTACAATGAATATTCTGTTTAGTCTGTCACTGCCGCGGCCTGTAAAGCGGTTACGTGGACGCTCTGTTTTGTTTTCAAAGTGGCAGTGAAAGAAGAGCCCTGTGTTGTGTTGCATGCGTCCCGGTGATCTCTGCGGCGACGACGTGGTCATCAGTAGGTATCGGCATCTTATCTTTTGAGATTCAAAACAGCGAATACCTGAAGCGTATGGTTGACTAATGAAGTGTACCATACATACTGTGTAGTAGGTAATCTGCTCCAAACTGGCTGCCATTGTCCAAGATGGCAGGATGGATCGTTATCAAAGAAGCCAGTGGAGGTCGCGTGCTTGTTAGCGGCAACGGGGAGTCCACTGTGCTGCAGCTACGGATAGTCCCAGTCAACTTTGTGCTGGTATGACAGGGATCGTTATGCAGCAGGAAGATCATCGGCAATTGATGAAGATCATGAATTACATGAGTAACGACACATCAGAGAGCATATGTACGATCATGCGAAAGAAATAACGAAGACTTTGTAGCACCAGTTTTTAATGTCCAAAATTGAAGTTTGATGTTCGTGATATGTTGATATAGGGTATGCTCCGAAGATCGAAATTTCAGGCCAAAATCAAGGATTGCCGTGACCAATTAGCGATTGGAACAAGACTCATCATAATACCGAGGCTCATTTAAGAACAATCAGTCATGTTTCAGCCAACTATCAGATTCACTCGGTTGCTCCGTCCAACTGTAAAGCATTTACTTCTGGAATGAATCATCGATAGTGTCCGAGACTAGTGAGTTGATATGGATAACCCGTCAACAGAAAGGGAACGGGGAATAAGCAAGCATATCGAGCCTGGTGCGGCGCTAGCAGGTGGTTCCATCTTCAGGGTCTTGCAGGGGTTGGTCTCAAAATCAAGAATTGGCGAGAAGATGTGATGCGATGCGGTGCGATGCTTCCGCACAGGAGGAAGCGGCGAGACTACAGCAAACTAGATTATTGGGTAGGCTCGGGTTTGATAGAGTTTGAGTGTGTCTTGTGCCCAAATGACGTGATAAAAGTTGCTGATTCAGTAAGTGCATTAGCCGGGTAACGTCAAATAAAATCTGGGCTGAGACTGAAAGCTGGCCAAAGTGAAAGTGAGGCGTCGCCTCGGCTTAGGCTGGGTTGGGTGCCCATTCTCCACCTCATATGATCGCCTGTCCACTGTATTTTGGCTGTAGTTATGGTTACAATTACAGTACACGCAGTGAAGAGTGGAGGCCCGGTCCAGCAGCCCAAAAGTTTACCTGACGGAGATGCCCGAACAGATAGACGTTCTTTTGTTGCCAGATGCCTGAGAACAAAAGGTCCTCACATTAATGTCTCAACTTATTGTTATGATCTTTGTTGCCATAGAAGCATTCTCTAGTTGCCCAGGTATCGTTACAAGTAGAATTCCTCTCCCACATAGCATCAGAGCCAACACCCCAACAACCATTCACAATAATCTAAATCTCCAGCCTACTAAAGAAATTGTCAGTCTGATAGATATAAGTTTCGACCAATTGCCTAAGATTTAGCTCTTCATCGAAACCTCAGCCAAAGCTCCTTGGGCCACGGCTTGGTTTGTTGCATTCCCCGTATCAACCGGCAGTCATGCTGCATACAAATGCCGAAGTGATCCAACGCTAGTCTCCACAGCTCCGTCGTCGCCCGGACCCGGTGAGACGTAGGCCTTCGGCTTGTAGCCCGTTGACATGTTTTATCGCAATTACCCGAGAGAACAAAACGATTTCCCGTAGCTCATAGGATTCAGTGTCAATAATAAATGAGTTCGTCTCGCCTTTGCTCTAGAGTTGGTTGATTGCCGATATAACTTCCATCAAGTACAAGTCCGCCGTGTGCTGGCCGGGATGCTCCCTCATCTATAGCGAAAGGTTGAGACGACTCAAATTTTATTCCCAACTTTCGACTGCATGTATTTGATCTATTTAGAGGGTATTAGTTCTCGATGTACTGTGAAAAACCATGAGTTAGACTGTGAACTTTATTCGGTTACGCAGTGAACGGATGTTTGACTTGGGTTATAATGTATGATAGCTGCAGCATCAGTGTGAGACACCGGACCATGCGTTGCCCTGGCTTCACGGTCAGAGCGGCTGTTACGGATTCTTTTTTTGTTTTGTTTATTGTGTGTATTTAAATTTTGGTCTGGAGAGTACCTCCAGCGTTGCGTGTAAGTCGACGTGATGATCACTTAGAAGTGTAGACTATCAGCCGTTGTCAATACACCATATTATCGAGATAGAAAAGAACGGGGCTACGGATCCATCTTATGCTATAAATAGTAGCAGATCTAAAAATCGTTCTTGACAGGAGAGGTAGCGTAGATCTTGGCCTTCTCCATTTCATTCAAATGTTACCGTATACCCTTAGTAGCAAACCCTACACAAGATAGAGTATTTCCATAACGTGGTGTGCTACATTGCTTGGGAAAATGAAATCTTCGAGGTACAAGTGGCAACTGGGCGAACAGAGATGAATGATTATGTATTTCAATATCCGTACTCTGTCCGAATATCGATTGCGAATGTCTTCGGGGGACGTTTATCCATATGCCCGAAACTCTGTCCTCCCCGTTCTATAACTTCCGGCTTTTTCAAGAACAAACATAACTGCATCCTACAGAAACTGTAAACTTCGTAGCTTGCTACGGCTCAGCTGCCCTCTCAATTTGTTTGGTATCACTATACGTAACTGGCTGCTCATTATATCAATTACTAGGCATATATTCTCAGAAAGGTTCGTTACAGTCACTGCGAGAATCCCGCGAAAGAATTTCATACCCGGGTGATATTCAGAAGAGTTAATGATAACCATATGTGCCGGATTATCAGGCTGGAGTGGCTCAGAGTCTAGTTCCCGACATAAACTGCCACCAACAGGCCTCCAGAGTATGGGAGCGTTGAGAACTTGAAACCGTTCGCAGAATCCTCCAAATAGGCCATCAGATCCTTATAGCCCGCCTTAGCAGCCTCGGTGTTATCTACCACAACTGTAGCACCTGGCTGCATACACGGCTGAATCAGCTTCAATGTGGGTAGAGCCAGCGGTGTCCAAACTGCAACTCGATCAGTAACCTTGTCTAGGCAAACACGACCGCAAGGTGATGGAGAGTAAACTCACTATCAAGAAGCAAGAAATCTACTTGCTCTGGTAAATCTGTTTTGAGAGTCTCGCGTAAATCTCCTTCTCGCAATTCAATAAACTGCTCGATGTCGTCACCCGCTTGACTCCAGTACTTGCGAGCCTGGGCGGCTTTGGTGGGTTCGTTCTCCGTAGCAATGACCTTCCCTGGCTGCGTACCACAGTTCTGTGAAACTGCTAGAGCTAAATAGATGGTGCTGACGCCAAATGATGTTCCTGCTTCGACGACGAACCGTGCCTTCATAGATCGAAGCAGAAGATAGACGAACGCGCACTTGTCAGGATCCAGAGCTACAAACTTGTCAAGAGCGGTAGACGCCGGTCCATCTGTGCTCACGTAGGCTGGTTCGTCGAGTGCTTGCTTGTGTAGATCGCGAAGAAGCTCAATTGTCTCCGAGCTGGCGGCTATAGAAGCCAGAGTTGTTTCAATGGCGGAGTAGTCAGGCATATTGAATATTGGCACGAATGGTAGAGAATGATACTGAGGTTGAAAGTTTTGTTCAATCTCGGGATAAAGTGGGAGCTTTATATAATTCAAAAACTGTATTGTCTGACTAGCAGTTATATGGTATAGAATCAAAGTGTGGGACCTGAAAGAAGAAAGAGTTAACCCCGCTCCTCGGCATCAACAGAACACTCATCGGTCTGAGGCTCCCGTCACTCTCCAACCCCGATCCCGATATGTCCGATGTTGCACCATGCTGTGACTCATCTCAACTTCACACTATAGAAAATTAGCATTAGGTCAACGCGAACTTCGGCAATTTCATACGACCGACTGGCCGGTCAAATCGGTGAAAAGGGTTTGATATTCTGGACCACGATTTGCGTAAAAGCCAGGAATGTGCTATCGTGCAAGGCGTGGATCTCTTAGTATTATAATCGGAAAATACCAATGAATCACTCCTAATTACCCATCATGCTTCTCCGTGAGTCTTGTTGTTACCAGAGCAGTTCGGTGGCATATATTGCAAAGAGGATGTCACCCAAGTCAACATCAGAGTATCTCGTGCTAAGTGGTACTTAGATGCCATAATCAAGGACGGCCATAGTCTGGGAAGGACACATAGGCTAATGTATCGAATGATCGTTCAAGGTACCAGCCTTTGGCAATTATGCTTCTGTTTATGGATATGCTCGTAGCAAGTATAGAGTGTTGCCAGTTGATACATGTTCTTGGTCGCTAAGACGAGGGCTTGGTCTTCAGGAGCAGTATCGTTGCCGCATCGTAACTAACTCGTCAAATATGCTTTGGGACTCGATAACATGGCTTGCAAAATCAGACGGTGTTGGTTCCTATCCTCTAAAATCAAAGTGCTGCATCAAGGGTAAACAGTATATGCTCGCAGCTCTTGGGTCGATGGGCGATTTGAACACTTGTAGAAAGCAACGTATTCGCGATGGGTGGCGTAGCCAAGAGACATAGTAGCGGATGGTCTTGGGAAGACTTGCAGGAAGAACTTTTTGGAGAACCTCCTTCAGGAAAGCTCTGTCGAGAACATCGTTACAATAACATCAACACCTCGGCTTGTCACCCTGGTTCTTCTGCCCGTAAAATGATACAAGCATGCGGACAATAACCCAGAAGTATGCCTTTCTGGTCGAAAAGGGGCGCATGAATTAGAAGCTTACGGCTAGACATATCTAGCATCAAATACCGCGAGCAGAGCCGTTTCTGGACAAAAGAAGACCCCGTGACCGAGGATTGGAGACATGAGACTGTATTGGGTAGTTGTTTGAGGTCTCTCGACGCTACATGTATCAGTGTTTTGTCTCCTACGCAAGCTTTTCATCCAGACCCAGGGGAGATTATAGCCGCCATTTGATCTATTGGTGCGCCTACGTTTCTCACAAAAGGGGAGTTCCTTCGACAGCGGATTCTATTTTCGCGATTATAGATGATCGTCACGATATATCCTGGAATTGAATTTGACCTGCTCTTGTAGGTCTCGTAGCCCCCTGTTCGTGTTATCCTTCATTTCGTTACCTCGAGGTATAGTCTCAGGTATCCCACATAGACTTGGCACAAAGAATTATAGATTCGCTTCGTGAACAGACCAATAGAGTACAACCATTAGTCAAGTGAACGCGTACATATTCAACTAGGTTACTGAAGTAGTCATAATATCCGTTGAACTCCGCTTGAAGCCGACTGAAGCAATTGCAGCAAATCACGTGGAAGCAATACTAAGGTGTTATTACAAAACATGGATGGTAATTTACGTAGCATCGTTTGACGGAAAAATTGAAGAGATTTACACAAGATCGAAACAAGCTGCGCAATCGTTTGCCGATTTCCCGACTTCTCATGTCATTGTGCTGGTGGGAATCATTGGGCCTTTTGTGGGCGATATGGTAATATAGAACAAGGATCACTGTGTGTCAAATGCTCTTGAGACGATCCAGACTCTAGATGAGATTCTGCAGGTTTCAGAAACGTCATTATTTTAAAACATCCAACCTCTACCTCGAAAATGATATCCTATGATGTGCCAATGTGTGTTAATTTACGATTTGTGACAGGATACGAAGCCGAAAAAAGCAAGCAAATGTTTAGTCAGTAATAAACGATTTGTCGTCCGAATAAACTTGGCAATTTATTAGACTTTACTCGGCGGCGGGTCCACGTTGGGAAGAGAAAGTCAATATTTTTGGAGATGGTTGCTCCTTCCGCGCTCACCTAATTACTCAATCGTGTATCTCACCAGGCAGCTGACTTCCTCGCCTTCGCCTGCATCTACTGTGTTGTACTGTACTGACGTACGTACCTGCCTACCTACAGTAAATCACTGAGTTGAGCTGCTACGTTACTGAAACATCCAATGTTATCAACTGAATTTATTCCCTAAACGCAGATTTTGAATCCATTTATCCATATTCGAGTACTAATCGCTCCGATTCTTGCTTCTGTTTCGATGGTGCTGAACCCACTCTGGCCTTCCCCAGTATCATCTCACAAAAAATGCCCATCCAAAGCAACGACCGACAGAGAGCAGACGAAATCCACCCTAACTAACTAACTAACTAACTAACTAATGCCTGACTTGTTGGACAAGGTGGATTTTTCAGAACTGTCTCAAGATCGCTAATCAACCAGGCTGTTAGATTTTCTTTGCTTGATTTTGAGCCACACCAAAATTTGACGCGGAAACCCTGTCCTGACCATCTCCGAGACACGATGGGCCCGTGACTTGCATAGAATCTTACCTATTTTATCCCCGACAGCCCGGGATTATAGCCCCCCGCGATGCTCATTATCTGGTGTGTTCGGTCATCAGATACCCCTTCAGGAATGTCAAGACTGCCCCTGGGTCATTTGTTAACGGTGAGCCTTCGAGACGCTAGACCAGACCACGGTCTTGAACAGATGTAAAACTTTTCTCCGGCACACGCCAAAAACAAAACAAGCAAGCAGAACAAAGATATTGTTAGTAGGCTTGGACACGTAACACTCCAAGTTAAGCAACACACAGCGTTTACTATCACGGGCGCTTGGTGTAAGGGTCGTTTGGATATCAGACGCCGCGTGGGAAAAGACTTCGTAGGCCAACCAAATCGACTTGTACCTTGCAGGTGCAGACGCCAAAGCCTACACTAGCGTCCATGTTTCAAAACCTTGGATTGACAGGGGTATTCCAGGGGCCATCAAGCGCCGATTCTTGGATGGCTTGGAGGGCAAGATGGGCTTGGCTGGTTTCCAGTGAGTGGAGACTCGGGTAATGATGTGACATTGCGGTTTTGTCTTGGCCGCCAATTGCACTGCGTTGTTGAGGTTTCTCAATTGAGGCACAAAACCGTTGTGTTTTTGCTGGTCATGATGCATTGTAATGTTTCTCGGCATCACCCTTGGCTTGAGGCTTGGCCTGCTTAACGCGGCATCGTCTTCAGATGCGAATTTCTGGGGTTGAGATGCAGAGACCAGTTGACAGCACGAGCTAGCCAAGATCACAACTATTTCGAGGGAGGCACTGGTTTTCACTACCTACCCCTTGCTCTGGCCATCAAGATTAGCTCATCAACAATCTTGCCGCTACAAGTAATCGGACTACCGATTCGATGACCATCTACCGTACAACATGTACCGCACCAGTTATCAAATTTACTACAGCGATGAGGCGGGCTTACCAGTCTGTCATTGGCGGCACTGACTGGGGCTGCTGTCCGTGGGCAATAACCACGGCTCTTCTCGCCCAATGCATTGTGGACGAGAACAAGGAACGTGCTGGCTTTGCAGCTACTTCAGTATTGTCAAAAAAACAACACTCGAACTCCGATTTGGGTATTCCAATTAATCATGATTATTGATCTGATGTCCTTACAATCAAAGGCTGTTATGATTGCTCCAAAGCAGATATGGTTTCGCACTCGATTCACTGCCACTACAAGTGTGCCAGATATTTGCCTATATTCAGCTCCTGTAGCAGAGCTAACTATAGTGATTCGAGTAAACAAGCTGACTGAACAGGCATATGCATTGACAAACCCACCAAAACAGCAAATCTTGAGGGTTCCAAGGGGTTCTTGGAAAGAGGTCCTGGCGTTTGACTTGGCGACTATAGTCGTACAGGCTTTCTTCTATACAGAGTACACTAATACTAAACAACCCTTGGGACCCTGGTCCCTGACGCCGAAACCTTGGGCCCACGGCCCCTAGCGCCTCATCCCCGCCATGGATCTTGCGGCTCCCTCCTGAAGCTTGATCTGAAATATCCAGGTCACCACTCACAAGCTGAGATGCTATTGTTCGCTTTTCTCCTATTAAACCCGCTTCTCCCACCCATTGTCAGCTGCAGGACGGCCATTCTCATTCTATTGTTCGGGTTATTCATTGTTTGGAAGACGTCTCTTTGAGTCTTTCATTATTTTCTCATTCTTCCTTTCCCTATTTCCCTTTCCCTTTTTGTCCTGCTAGTCAGTGTCAATTAGATTTAATCACTCTCATTCATTGTTTATCCTGAATAAGTGTATCGCGAACTTGCCAACACACGAACAGACCTTATTCAGACACACGAGAGGAGCGTTGATCGCCTCACTCCTCTAACTGCACTCATTTACTGCTTTGTTTGTCAACTCAAAGCTCACCTTCTTTAAATTCGAGCCCGATTTATTATACGATCGAGTTCCCAACTGAGTGAAACGGCTGGAACCACTTCACATTACTCTCATTTCAGCATTACTTTACAAACAACTTTAACCACGAAACGAACATTCAATTCATCATGGCGCTCCTAAAGACTCTCCTCGCCTCTCTGCTCGTTGTAGCTCCCTTGGCGACCGCCGCCCCCGTTAAGGATGTTGCCGAATCTATCGGTGATATGGCTAAGGCTGTTGGTAGCGATATTGGCCTTGGTGATGAAGCCGACAAGAAGATGGGAATCAGCGCTTTCCTTCGACCTATGCTTAAGAACCCTGATGCTCTTAACGTTATCCCTAACCGATACATCGTTGTCTACAATGACACCTTCGATGAAGATACAATCAGCGCCAAGGAGGCTACCATCGCCTCCATCGTCAAGAAGCGAAACCTCAACAAGCGAAGCTCAATCGGTCAGGCTATGTCCACTTCCATCAAGTCCTTCCGTATGAACACCTGGCGTGCTATGTCCCTGGATGCCGACGACATGATGGTCCAGGATCTCTGGAACTCTGACGAGGTTGCCTACATTGAAGCTGATACCCGCGTCAAGCTTAACGCAGCTATTGCTCAAGTTAACGCTCCTCCTGGCCTTGATCGTCTCTCTCACTCCAAGGCCGACCAGAAGAACTACATCTTCGACGACTCAGCTGGTGAGGGCATCACTGCCTACGTTGTCGACACTGGTATCAAGGTTGACCACAGCGAATTCGAGGGTCGTGCCACTTTCGGCGGCAACTTCATTAACAATGTTGTAAGTAATTCACACAATTTCACCACGAGACTAGAAACTAACTAGACGCAGGATGACGACGAGAACGGTCACGGTAGCCACGTCGCTGGAACCATCGGCGGTGCTACCTTCGGTGTTGCTAAGAAGGTCGACCTTGTCGCTGTCAAGGTCCTTGACGCTTCAGGTGGTGGCAGCAACTCTGGTGTCCTCCAGGGCATGCAGTTCGTCGTTGACGACGTCAAGAAGAGGAACCGTGCTGGCAAGGCCGTTATGAACATGTCTCTTGGTGGTGACTTCTCTGAGGCTATCAACCGTGCTATCGAGGCTCTTTTCAAGGCTGGCGTTGTCCCCGTCGTGGCAGCTGGTAACGAGAACGTAAGTAACAGTCTACTCATCGAGCCTCAATCATAGCTAACAACCATCACAGCGGGAGACTGCCCTGACTTCTCCTGGTTCTGCCCCCAACGCTATCACTGTCGGTGCTATCGATGCCCTCACCGATGAGCGTGCCGACTTCTCCAACTTTGGTCCCGAGGTTGATGTTTACGCCCCTGGTGTTGACGTCCTCAGTGTCGGTATCAAGTCCAACACTGACACTGCTACCCTTAGCGGTACCAGCATGGGTATGTTTTACTTTAAATTTCCTCCCGAGACAAGTCTCATGCTAACCCTTTCACAGCTTCTCCCCACGTTTGCGGTCTCGCCGCTTACCTCATGGGCTTCCAGAAGCTTGATGGTCCTCAGCAGGTTGCCACCCTTATCAAGAGCCTTGCTCAGGAGAGCGGTGCCAAGGTCCGCAACAACGTCCAGGGCACTACCGACGGCATCGCCAACAACGGCAACCAATAGAAGCATCATCGCAGCGTCAATTAGGGCAACATGGACAAGGGGAAGCGACAATTTTTCTTTATATCATAAAACATATTTCAGGATATCTTGGCTAGTTTACCACACATACCTGACTCATCTACCCATTGCGTGTAAATGTGTGTGTGGGATGTAATATAGGGTGCATTTATGAACGGCCTCATACTATGTGCATCAGGAGTTTTCATTTTGAAACGAGCGCATCTCTTACTATAGATGAGTGGTACATAACGATATCATTGACCTTCTAAACTAACTACCACTTTGCTATGAACAAGTGAACAAGATGTGATACACCATGTAACGATTTGACTTTCGGGAATCAGAGTTCCGGCGGACTGACACGAAGCGGAAAACTGTTCCTGCAGCAGCCTGTGCTTCAAAAATAACGCGATGTAACCTTTGCGTGCAGGATCCAAGGGCAGACACCCCTGATGTGAAGGAAGTGCCTGTCGACATAGATCAGGTTAGGCATGGCCCGACCGTAGTGTCACAGCACGTCGCACCAAAACAGTAAAGATGAAACCATGCCCAGACGCATGTCATGCCTTACCAGTCACGCTAGGATCGCCAAAGGAAGAATCGTCAAACATTGTTTTCATGGATATAAATTAAAAGGTTTTACGAGATATTGAAATGTTTGCTCGCCGCCACTAGTCGCTCGTAGTGTGAAATATCGAGAAACGTGTAGCGTGACGTCGCCGTGAGGCGGAAACCAAGAGCAAGAGATATTTAATTTTCGCACTTCTTCGGCACAACCATAGTCATGAAAAGACTAGATTGCAATTTGACATCCGTGCAGGTGGTTTTCTTCAAGACAAGAGACACAGCAATAGCATTGGGGGACGGGGGACAACATTGAAAGTGACAACGCGGGCTGTATCGCGCGTTGCTCATAGTATTAGCAAGAGTATAAAAGCCCAGCACCTCGCTCAACGGGCTGGTCCCGTTCATAAGGGAGTTGTACTAAAGGTTGTATGTGCGTTAGGATATCGTTAAAAATGATTGGTGCCGTGAAAGAAAACAAGAACAACTCGGCGCGTATAGTGCTACAATTCTTCGTGACCCGTGATAATAGGAGTGGCCTTCTCGCCACCCGGTAGGAAGACGCTGGCTTCCTTAAAGATATGATCGAACCTGGCTCCAAAGAACCAAGCGGTACCAAGCTGGAGAAGAATTGTTAGTTGAGGATAGCCCTGGGAGCAAAAGGACTGCGTACCATGATACCCGAAATGCAAGCCAAGGCTGCAACGACAACACCGAAGAGAACAGCGGCCTCGCCAGCATCCATAGAGGGCTCCTTGTTTTGCGCTTGGGTTTGTGTAAGAGTGAGCTTCTTAGGGTCTTGCTTGGGGAAAAGAGTCTCAATAAATTGCTCAATCTGTTATAGGTTAGTGATGAAGACTTGTGGCGAGAAAAGAAAGACGTACCTTTGCACACTGAGCACTGATAGCAAGGAAGTTGGGGTCGCGAGGGTCGTTCTTCTTGGCGATTCGGCGGGCATATCGCTTGAAGACCTCGCATACAGTGTAGAGATTTTGTGTGCACTCAAACATGATCTTGCAGGCATCGCCCTTTGTGATCTTGACGTTTTTCTTGAGGACATCGGGGTTGCGGAAGACCAGTTCTAGTGTGGCAATGGCCATACCTTGGGGAATAGCGACAAAGTTGAAAACACTTTGGTCCTTGATGCCAGCCATGTAGAAGAGACACTCCTCGCTGTGCTTTAGTGCGTCGAGGACCATGTGGGAAACACAATTGAGGGCCTTTGTTTGTTGCTTGGGATCGAACATGTCTTCCCACTTATCCACATGCTGGCTCCAGATCTCCTTAGGGTACCACCTTCGGCCGTCTTGCCAGTCCTCGTTGATATCTCGAATAATGTTTGTCTTTTGGAGGAATTGACCCATTGACTCGGTAAGAGAAGGACGCTCGGCAAGCTTGGGGTTGGCGAGTTCAGACTCGACGAAGAGGCGCGTTAGACCCTCACCGACAAGACCGGCAACGTAGTGGCAGTAGAGTTCGTACTCCTCAATGGTTTGCACACCGTTCTTGATCATCTCCTCGTTCTCAGCGTAGTCAGCCATACCGTTACCCATCTTGCGAGTCATATCCTTGATGATCTCGTGATAGGGGGTCTTGATCTTCTTGAGCTCGGTGATGACAACATCGAAGTGCTCTAGCAGCTCCTTGTCCTTCTCTTGACTTTCGTGGAACTGCCAGCCGTCCTCTTCCATAGTGACATGGAAATTTCGGAGAAGGGGAACCTTCTTGCTCAGGGGCAGGGTCATATCATCCTCAATGGTGTCTAGGCCACGGAGGCAGAGGTAGAAAAGAGTAATAGGGACGAGAAGTTCGTGGTTGAGCTCTTGAATGACAGCCGCAAAACTGCGACTTGTCATGTTGAGGTAACGGAAGCATTCTTGCAGCTCTGGTGACTCCGTGCTGGGATCGCGCTCGTGGACGGGATCATGCCAGACCTTCCTGGGGCACCATTAGACAAATTTTTTCAGGAAAAGTTGCTAAAGCAGTTTAGACTTACCATTGAACAATGGATCGGAGCTGGTATGGGTGTAGGAGGTAGTAGAGGTAACCCATTTTGGCGGCGTGGGTGCGAGAGGGAGTAGGGGGAGAAAGTAGAGGTGAAGGTTGTGCGCGTGAGAGGATGAAGAAACAGTGCACGGCTCGTTATAGTCGTGCAAAGTAAATTAAACGGGAGGTAGAAAAGGTTATATACCAATTCAGTTTCGACCAAGTCCCGGAAACGTCTTGTGGTGTTTTTGTTACCACAAGAAGCTTGGAAGAAAAAGAAGACAGATAGATGAGAGAAGCAAAATAGGAACTGGATGACCTCCGCTCCGGATAAAATCCACAATATGCAGGAAGCTCAATTTCTCGCCTTGGAGTGTGGATGCGGATGCGGCTGACCCTTGTAAAGCAATACGATTGCGGGCATAAGCGCCCCGATAAAAGCATTATTCATCGTATTCGGATTCTTCACTATAATCAAGGATCAATTGAAGATCAAACTCAATCTCATATCAGATTTGGCTATGCAACAACTGAGAACTAGGTACCTGATATCTTGATCGGATCTCGCAGCATATTAGCAACCGGGGCGCCGATGATGATACTGTTCCGAACAACAGTTTAACTGCCGGTCCCGACGCCATAATGGTTAAAAAAAAAAAAGGAAGGAGAAACATTTTAGCGAGCGGTCTTACCCTGGTCAGAAAGACCCTGGAAGTTGAAACGAACATCTTGAGGATAAACATGTCGACCATTATGTTGTCTCTTGGTTGATGAGATTACTTTATATGCTCAGAGCATGACCTCGATCCTGCATCTGCCGAACTGCCTTCAGAACCGAAAGGTCAAGATACATTGGTATACACAGACAGTTGGACAACGTCTTGAAATTGTTAGATCAAGCCTGATCGAAAGAGCAACTTTAGGTAGTTTTGAGGTAACTCACAACGGACCCCTATGCATGTAGAAGATCCGGACGCCCTGACCGCCCTGCCGGATTCATCCAAACATAATTCTCGCCTGTGCACCAGCTTGACTAGACTACCTTAGTAGCTAGTCACAATAGGATTGGACAGTTTTGAAACCCTGTTTGCTAATCTCGATTCTGGAAGAGGTTCCTGCGACTGCGGGAAATTGCGTTGCCAAATACTTGCCGTCCGCCACCCGGTCAAGAGACAAGGGTGGTTGAGCTGCTTGCCTTGTGATTATAGGTAGCTCAACATAGGTACGTAGGGAGACTAATATGTATAGAATGGCCAACCTTGGAACCGTCATTCACCAAGATTCTTATACTTTTTCGTGGAAAATACGTCCATCGTCATAGTTTATACTGGAACCAACTGCTGTGTGTATAGCCCATGTGTGAACGTGTTCATCTAGGTTAGATTCCAGTGGTTGCGTGCGAATTCTATTGAACTGACCTATCTAGAGCTTTGACCTGGCAGAGGTTAAGCTTATATTGTTGATATCACAATAAATTGAAAGACTTGGGTATCTGCTTAAAGGACGTGATATTTTATATGAAGTAAGACACTGATGGAATGACGGAACGTCCGTTGTGCAAATCAAGGCTACTAATATGATCAGCTGTTAGTACATCCCTCTGCATTGTATCTGGTGACACATGAATCTTCTATCATGGATTCTTTGCTTGGAGCTCTGGGCTACTATCATGCCTCTTGTGGAGGAGAATGAATCAATTCTGTTACCTCAAAGTGATGATGCATATCTATTGAACCCACTAAGTTACTGCCTAGACGGTAATAAAATATTGCTGTATTATCCAAACATGGCTACCTACCTAGGTATCTCTTTAATGAGTCAATTTACTAAATGTATTATTGACGTGGTAAAAGAGGCGCTGCTTTACCTGCCCAGACACTGCCCCACCATTACGTAGACGCTAATACGACCTATCAACAAGACCCCTCCCCTCTAAGGCTGGACTGGGCTGCGCCATGAAGCCTGAAAGAAGCCCAGCGAAAAGGAAGTTTCTTAGGTCAAGTTCATACTAGGAAATTTCCGCCAAGCCAAGACTGAGCGGGCAGGCGGTCATTTTAGGCAATCCGACGCCATCATCAATCAACATTTCCATTTCCTGCTTGCTACAGTGACTGGATTTCCTTTTTTTCTTTCTCTCCCTCCCAAATACCCATACCCAACTTACATAACTATCCAACGTATCTAGTTTATACCGAAATACCAGTCTAGAGAGCCTCCACTGGAAACACCATCCATCATGGTTGTCGATACCGCCTATTACGACACCTTGGGCGTCCAGCCCACAGCCACTGAGCTGGAGATCAAGAAGGCTTATCGCAAGATGGCTATTGTCCATCATCCTGGTTCGCCTGCCTTTATACCAAGCGCTTTTTAACTGGCTTGCGAAACTGACCATACGGTGCTCAACAGATAAGAACCCCAATGATCCTACCGCACACGAGAAGTTCCAAGCCATCGGTGAGGCCTACCAGGTTCTGTCCGATTCCGACCTACGAGCAGCATACGACAAGTTTGGAAAGGACTCTGCCAGACCGCAGGAAGGCTTCGCCGACCCTGCTGAGTTCTTCAGCTCCATTTTCGGAGGCGAGGCCTTCGTTGACTGGATCGGTGAAATTAGCCTCATGAAGGATCTTACGGCGACCATGGATATCACAATGCAGGAGGAGGAAGAGGCCGCCGCCGCTGAAGCCGCTGCTGAGGCTGCTGGAGAGGAATTTCCCGGAACCGAAGAGGCCAAGAAGGAGAGCATGCAGGAACAGGAGAAGAAAGCCGAGGAGAACACCGCAGCTGAAGCAGAGCAACAATCTGGCGTACCTCCCGCTGCTTCCGTCAGTGACGACAAGGAAACCAAGCCTGCTTCGCCTGCCGTTGCACCCGCGGCACCCGCTGCCGCACCCGCCGCTGGTCTGTCCGCCGACGCTCCCCAACGATCCGATGCCACATCCCCCGCTCCTTCGTCGAGCTCTCGTAACCGAACCCAGATTCCCCTCCGACCTGCGTTGATGGACAAGTCTCATGAGGACCATCTCGACGCAGAGGCTGGTAAAGGCGAACTAACAGAAGAGGAGCTCAAGCACAAGGAAAAGAAGAAGGGTGGTCTGACCAAGGAGCAGCGGGAACAACTGGCAGCTTACGAAAAAGAGCGCGCTAAGATTCGACAGGAGCGTGTTGATACCCTCGCCCGAAAGCTCCTTGACCGACTCAGCGTGTGGACGGAGACCGACAAGGGTCCCGATGTGACCAAGGCATTCCAGGAGAAGATGCGTCTTGAGGTTGAGAACTTGAAGATGGAATCTTTCGGTATCGATATTTTGCATGCTATCGGTCAAACATACGTCTCTAAGGCCTCAGGCCTCCTCCGCAGCCAAAAGTTTTTCGGTATCGGCGGTTTTTTCAGCAGACTTCGCGACAAGGGCACACTCGTCAAGGAGACATGGAACACCATCAGCAGCGCTATTGACGCTCAACAGACAATGGAGGACATGGCCAAGATGGAGGAGAAGGGTGGTGAAGACTGGACCGACGAGAAGCGTGCGGAGTACGAGAGACGTGTGACTGGCAAGATTCTTACCGCTGCATGGAGGGGCAGCAAGTTCGAGATTCAGAGTGTCTTGCGAGAGGTTTGCGACAGCATTCTGAACGATAAGAAGGTTCCCCTCAACAAGCGACTAGAGCGCGCGCAAGCTCTGGTTCTGATCGGTGACGTCTTTGTTAGGGTATGTTTGAGCATTTTCCCCGTCTTTGTGTGCGAATTTAACTAATGATTTCTAGGCTGAGCGATCTCCTGAAGAGGAGGGTGACTATCTCGTTTTCGAGCAACTCGTCGCTGAGGCCGCTATGAAGAAGGATAAGGAGGAGGAGCATCACAAGAAGAAGAAGGACCGCAAATCGTTCCACGGCGGCAAGGACAAAGAGCCTAAGGAGAAGGAGCCCGCCGTCTCAACACCCTGAGCTGCAGCAGAGGAACAAGAAACCCCCGATTTAGTCATGGTTGAGTGAGAACAGGATTACAGAGCAGGGCAACAGGACACCTGCGTGGCTGAGAATTCGAAAAGGTGGCGGATATCAACTCGATGAGGACTTGTTTGATAGGCGGGTGGATGATATAGATAAGGACGACTGGCACCGGTTTAGACACAATTTTTATGACACTATTCCCCCTTTGTTAGTATGATCTTGCAGCCATTTTCCCGAGAAGCCCACGAGCGGGTATAATCTAATTCTCTGTTATGAACAGATGAGAAGAGTAGTATCAGTCTAGGTAGGCAATACAGCTTCTGAACGTATGTTTTATGACAATGCTATGATGTCGAAGTGAAGGTGGACTGCAATCTGGTGTATAAACAGCCGAACGTGCGCGTAAGTCAAGGTGTGAAAGCTCTGAGGTTGAGTTGAAGATTGGAGTTCGTCTCCTAAAATGCCATGTCCATTTCTTATTTCTGACAACTACTTGAGTTTCCTATTTCCTTCTTTTCCAGTACATGAAAGTGTCCTATAATGAGGAAGCCAAACAAGGCGGTTCCCGTTCAAAACTCTCGTTTCTGCAATTTCCTCCAATGATTCCATCTCAGACTCGCCAGTTCTGGCGTGAAAACTTCCTCCGGGGTATCTGTTATACATGGTATGTATTTAAAAGCAAAACGAAAAAAAGCATAAATTTCTGCGACAAATGAAAGTCAAAAAGCCCGATTCTTGAAGGCCGTATGTGTGTAACGTTGTCCAGTGCCGATTGTTGTTTTGTTCTGGGGCTTCTCGTGGGAGAAGACTGGGCAGTTAAGATCGTTTTGAAAGGTGGAATTGATGGTGCATGGTCATGAAGTCGCTGGCAAGCAAAACGCAGCTGAAAAAAACAAAAGAAACACAAAAATGATCGCTTGCTTGCTCAACGCCCTGTATGCATGCGTGTTTTCATTCCATTGACTTCGTTGATCTTAAGATGGTGATGTTTGTCGTGGTGCCTTGAGGCTTGGCTGGTGTATATAAACGAAAGCAAAGAAATCCGATGTTGTGAATTGCCTGCGCATTGCTGGTGTCAAGATGCTGTGATGGGCATTGAAGCTAATGATAAATGTGAAAGTGGCGTTGGATGACACTAATTGCTGTCTGGTTGCAGTTCGATGCCACTGTCACGATCCTGGGAGCCTTTTTCCCAGGGCAGAGGGGGCTCATCCACTGGACTGCCGGGATCAGTTTCAAAATCGTCAACCTCGGACAGATCATCATCGTCATCATCGTTCAGAGGAGGCAGTATTTGACCGCCGAACTCAACATCTGTGACACGGACCTTGTACTCCAGGGCCTTCTGACCCTCTTTGATGAGAACCTCGGTCCAGTTGAGACATCGCTTGATGCTCTGATTAATCTTTTGACTATCGACGAGGATGTCGCGATGCTTAGACAAGTCGAGCTGTAAGCGATCCTCATCCCGTTTGCGTCGCGCCATTGCCTTCTCCATAGCTTTCTCGTCACTGGCATCGAGATGGTCAGGAGCTGAGATGGAATCAGTTGACATGTCAGATTCGTCGAGCGAGTCATCTTCTTCGTCTTCAGAAGGAGGTGCTGAGTCCTCCTCCTCACTGAGATCAGAGAGACTGATAGGGACATCTGTCAATGCCGCAGAAGTTACTCGGCTAGAGGCAGCTGAAGCAACGGCGGAAAGTCGACCCGATCGGGATAGTCGCCGGAATCTGCGAATCTCGGCTTGCTGCTTTCGTAATTGTCTTTCCAGCGTGCGATTTATAGCTTCGAGAGAAGCGTTGGTAATCTCCAAATCTTGCACCTTTCGTTCCCTTCGAGCATTAGCTACCAGATCATTCACAGGCTCACCATGGCTGGATTTGGTAGGGCTCTGAAGGTCAGGTTGGGATCCATCGTCTTCTGATTCCTTTTCCTTATCTTCGTCCTGTTCCTCTTCTTCACTGAGGTCCTCAGCCATTTGTAAAATCGATGCCATAGTCAAAGCTGGCTGTATTGCACCAGGGCTTGCGGGAGGCGAAAGTTCATGCTGCCTTCGGCCCGGCGACATGGGCAGTCTAGGTGAGTTAAGGTGATCAAAACTCGGGACACTGCCAGTTCTTGCATGGTCTCTTGCCTTTTTGGGGGGCGACTCGATGCTGACCCGTCTTTTGGAGGTGATAGACGCTGGAGGAGCTAATGGCGGTGGAGAAGCTATCTGAGGCGGTGACGCTACTTGCGATCTGCTGCTGAGTCCAGGTGCACCTGCATGCTTAAGAATGGAAGGATTTGGCTGAGCAATCTTGATAGGAGAGTGTGGTCTCGAAGGTTGTGAGTTGTTTGGATGTTCATTTGCTGAGCTGCTGGTGCTTGGACGCTTGGATTGCAGCCTCGAGCTGGATGCATTGGCTGAAGTAGGTTTTAGCTCAAGATCGGTGCCATTGGCATAGAAGAATTTTGAAGCTGAAGGCTCAGGTGCGGCGTGGGATCCTGAGGTATATAGAGCAGTAGAAGGACTGGTGGCTTTCTTGAATTCTGTGCTGGCTTTGCTGGCATGGAAGAAATTATTCGATTTTTGAGAACCCAGCGAGGGACGACCGGATGGCTGTGAAGTCGGGGCATCACTGGCACGAAAAAATTTGGCATCTGGATCAGCAGGAGATTCAGCTCGGGACAGTGATTGCCTCCCCGTTGAGGTTAAAGAGTTTCGAGGATTCCAACCCTCCTGATCTAAACTCGGGGTCCCATTGGGAGTAGTGGTGTTGCTGTTATTACGGCTTTGTCGACTGCCGGATCGAGGAGTTATAGCGCTATCGTCTCGGTGTGAGGTGCCAGCAGACAGTCCCTGGGTCGATCTTCGGACTAGAGGAGGCGCGCCTAATGTAGGACCTTTCGGTGCTCCAGCAATCTTGGGAGTCAGGGGCGTTCGTCCAACCGACTTTGCAGCAGCGGCGCTGAGTTGCGGAGGTCGGTGTCTCGATTCGCTAGGAGCCATTTTGGAGGTAGGAGGTGCGGAACTCGACGAGGTAGAACGAGTCGAGGTGATTGTAGCGGTTACTGAAAGCACATGTTGTTGGTTCGGGTCGTGGAAGCCAAGGGATGGCGACGTGCGAGTGTTGCCAGCCGAGGAGAATCGGGGACGAGCCTGAGCTTGAGCCTGTGCCTGAACCTGGGTCTTTCCAGTAGCGGCCTGGGATCTGGTCTTTGGGAGAGGTTTAGAAGAGGTGACTAGTTTATCGTTTGTCGACGGTGTATGGGGACGTCGAGTATGAGGCTGAGAGACAGAGAGACCCGGAGATGTAGGACGAGAGGATGACGAGTTGATGGTGTTTAGAGTGCGCATCCTGTCCGTTCACGAGTTGGGTACAAGTCGGAAACGAGCGAGCCTCGACTTTCTGGGCGGGCTTGCTCAGGCTGAGATGACTGGTAGCGGGACGGAACGGTGAGCTCTCATTGGCTGGCAGGCGAAGCGGTAACAAAATAGGTCAAGGAGGCCTTCAGTAAATTGTGGTGGGCAATGGCCTGGAACGCCGATGTTGCAGCGCTGTTGATCGCTAAAACGCTAGTGGTCTTTGGGTAATTAGAGTTCCAGTCTCAGAACCAGTGTCGAGGTGACCACGTCAAAAGTATGTAAACAAACACCTCAAGAATCAGAGACAGGACAAGACAAGAGGCGGTGGGGTCAGTTCGATTGTTGGATGAATCAAATCTGGTGGCTTTCTTGTCCGAGGAGGATAGCGGGGGACGTTTTTCTCTTCCGTCTTGTGCTGCAGGGAAGAGGAGACTTGTCGTTCACGAGCAGCGTATAGAAATAGAGACGATGTTCACCGCTAACAACGAGCCGCGGTATGTAGAAACAGAGACTGTCACAAGTTTGATAGATAATTGGAGGAGTAATGAGAAGCAGAAGGAGGAGAAAAAAGGGAAGGGAGAGAAGAGTCACAAATACGACGAAAGCAAGGAGATGCTAGGGATATTGCTCCATAGATGCGTTGACGAGAGACTAGCGGGATGAACGGATTGTGGTCATTCACTCATTCATGGGCATGGTCGGGATGGGACTATCCTTGTTCGGAGGTCTTGCTTTTGTCCTCTCAATGAATCTGATTATGCTTACTGACTTGTGAACATTATTTTCATTTATTTTACACTCGTAGCAATATGCCAACTTGAATACATATGTCATGCTACTGAGACACGTCTCATATGTGCTTCAATTGAGGCCTTTAACTGGCTCTTATCGTCACGAAACATGCCTGGCGGTCTGCAGATGCTACGATAAGTTAGCTGCATATACTTGAATGTTTATCTACACAAATTCCCTATCAATCCGATCAGAATTGCAGAATCAACTTGTGGCGATATTTATCCAATTCCCCTTTCTGAATGCTCAGTGAATCCTCATTATCCACTCTTATTACATTCTCATGCCAACCGAGAGAACATTGATCATGGAATGACCCCTGCTGGTAAGTTCCTCATCTCGTCCCCCGGCGCCCTGGCCCCTGCAAAATATTCATGTCGACTCTATGGTTGTCGATCGCTTGTGGCATGACTGTGAGGGAAATGTTTTATTACCGTCAACATCAGTCTCATGCCCGGGTTCAAAGACAACGAGAAACGGGCGTTTGGAGTCATTTGGATTTTTGATGATGAGGTTGCAACCAGTGTGAATTCGTGAGTGTACAATTGGTCTTCTGGAATTGTTCTAGTTTTCCCCATCCATCTGATACCCGATTATTATTCACATGGATACCATATTTCGGCTGTCTTTTTTTAGACCCGGGAGGCGTTACACATATTCGGGATTTTGAACATGGATGAAATTATGCAAATTCTCCTTTCTACAAGTATTCCATACTGCTGTGTCAAAACCTCGGGACCTCGGAGAGGGCTATCATTAGCAGGATTTCGTATTGATACAAGCTCGTGACTGAGAGAGAGACGTACCTATTTCCGGGGGAATTCGCACATGAGGGGCACTAAGAAGGACCCTAGAATCCAAGCTCCCCAGCCAATCAACGCCACGCCGTAGCAAGGCTCCAGCTTTGTTCCGGGGTTGCTTTTTCAGCTCCAGCTCTGAAGAAAGTCTGGACTTTTTTGTCCGCCTCCACTATTCGATCCGTATCCTTTCTTTTTTTCCTTTGTCCGCTGACAGGTTTAATAATTCAAAGTTTCAAACAACCCGTGTGGCGCATCGCAAAGTGGCTCGATGATTCTGCAATAACCAGTCCACAACCCACTCTCTTTATTCTCTCTCGCCAATCGACCCCAACTCTACAAGTCACTTGGGGAAGAAACTCATTTCGTCTTTTCTTGTTTCACTCTCCTCTGTTTTCTGGGAGAGTGTCGTCATGGGTTACATTGGCATCTCGCTCATCGTCGCCTCTGTCGTTTGGGTCATGGTTCGCCCGCCATCATGGATGCCAGAGCCGCTGCAGGTCCTTCTGCGTTGGAGAGGAGGTGGCCCTCCTGCTGTTACAGCTAAGGATAAGGCTGAGAGTGAAGCTGAGCGTGATTCCAATCCTGGACCCAGTATCATGGTGTCGGATCACGAGGTGGAACCGGGGCCTCGACTCCGGGCTCGTCCGGCCGATAACCGTACCACCCAAGACAACGACCAACACCTTGATCAAGGAAAGGCTACCACTACAGTGACCGGAAACTCGTCTTCAGTTAAAAGCGCGAAAAGCGATGTCTCGTCTATGCCGCCGCCTCCCCTGCCAAGGGTTGCGCCTCCACCCCCGACCGTCACCGAGCCAGAGGAACAAACAACCCCTAAGGCTGTCGCATCCAACCCTCCATCTATCGCCGTACCCAGCTTCAGTCTCGATAATGCTCCTATTGCGCCCAGCTCCCACCCCGCTCCGCGACGGAACCCCAC
>JABCQV010000084.1:0-196171 GCA_013186375.1 Fusarium aywerte
TTCTTCCTCCTTTATCCCTCAACTAATTCAACACAACAAGCTCATCAATTGACTCTTGCATCTAGCTGCCCACAAGGGTCAGAATTAAGAAGCAAAAGACAAGCTGAATTACATACCTACCTATCGGTCAGTCGATCCATTAAGAAGCCAAGACTTAAGTTAATATTAAGGTTATAATATTAACTAAGTATTTTTATATCTTTTAATATAAAGTTACTTTAACTTAAATTTAAACTTTTATCTACCTTAAGCTAAGGAAATAGATTATAAATAATTTAACTCCTTATCAGTAATAATTTATATTATCCTAAAAAGCTCTATACTCTTTCCTATTTATCGCTATATCTTAATATCCTTTATAGGGTATGATTGGTTTAAAGCATCGGTATATAAATTATTGATGTTCTCTTGGAACTGACTATGTAGGCGACGTGCCACAGATGTCATTATGCTCCGACTTAATAACTCGGGTGTTTTATCCTTGTTCTTCCAATTGTGGCTCACAAAGACACCTTGGCACTCGCATTTTCCGTTGGCCGAAAACTCGTTTCCGTTGGCATGGTTGCATGGTATGCTCTTAACATCGTGTGTCCTGTTGAACTCGTAACGGATGTAGTGGGAAAAGGCGCTTTGCTCGTGTGCCCACTTGAAGTTCCAGTGTTCGCACCCGGGAATGCTTCTGGGGCAATCTTCCCATCGTTCGTACATGTCTTGTGTGCGTTGACTGGCTTGGGAAATGATGAAGCCAGTATTAAGGATGAGGTTGCCTTGAGGATCATAATCCCCTTCCCAATTGAGGTCGTAAGCCATAGCGACTAGTGTTTCTGGTGTGATGTCCCAGAGGTTCATAAGCCACTCTAGTGGCAGATCGAGGTGGGTGAATACCGCATCGGAGTCGAGTGAGATGACAAAGTCGTGTGTTTTGAGAGCCGCCCTGGCGATAGCGGGTTTGACCCAAGTGCCATGACGGTCAGGGTAGTCAGCTGCTCGTACTAAACGATAATCGTATCCGTGGATCATAGCTATGCCGAACCATAAAAGTTAGTAGAGTATTGTATTGTGAAGGCCTTGTATACCGCACCATATAAGTAGTGATTGAGATGACCCCCAGTCTGTCCAGGAAGCGATGGGTAGTGCAAGGGGCATTCGTTCAACATTGTATTCTCGTTGGTCGCGTCAAGACGTGTATCCGTATCAATGAGGATCACTCTTTTCCCCAGCGGCTTCTTCCATCGCATCCGGTTTGCTGGTACTTCGAAGTGTTCCCCTTTATCAGTGACAAAGACTCTCTCCTCGATAGGATGTATTAATGGCTTCCATAATTCTGCAAGTAACGAAGGAAGGGCCGCCTTATGATTCTTGGTATCACTCTGGATAGATGAATCTATATGGATCTTCTTGTGACAGTTCGTCATGACGATGTCTGTTATCTGCGGCTGTAGATGCTGATTCCTGCCCCGAGTCCTATTGTTAGTTCGACTGTAACGATCAGACAGGCTAGTGAGAGCGGAAGAAGGCATACCTTTGAGGGTATGATGTGAAGAGGATATAGGAGCATAGGATGAATGTGCCGAATGCGGCTACGGAGCCGATGAACAATGGGCGCTTGGAACTTTGCAAGATTCCCATATTTCCTGTCGTTCATTAGCCTTAAGGTTGGACAACTGCTGCGAGGACGAGAAAGCGGAAACATGGACAAGAGAAAATCGGCACAACGGAAATCGAAAGCCACTGGGATGATATAAGAAAGAGAAGGCAATGCCTATGCCCGGACGTAAAGGGGGCATAGCGACGATCTACAAGCCCAAAGCCCTGCAGTAACACAGCCTCGCGGCTAGGCTATAGCAGAGGAATCATCATTCGACTCGGCGAGTCGCAAGTCTTTGGTGTCCGCACTGGATGGGACAGGAGATTGAAGTTTATTGTGTTAAACCCCATTGGGCAATCGCCGACTGCTTTGATTAGCATTAGGCTTACGGAGGATTAATATAATGGGACGACCCATATATTTTATTGGAAGATCAACAACCAAGGACCAATCCAATAACTGACAGCTAAACTTTTTCAGCCTCGTTTAGCTGGCAATACTGCCGGGAATATTTATAACATTCAACTGTTCTTAGCTGCTTGGACTTTCAGACTTTACAGTAGCCAGTCTCAAGTATTAGGGTATTAGGATAGTATATAATAGCATTTTACAGAACTTGCATAAACCTCTAGACAACTAAGTACCGGATTGTGGCATACCGATCTAAAGTTAGAAGGATTTACAGGGCGGACCGGTATATACGTGTCCGTGCGAGGTTAATACCCCATCTTTTAAGGCTTAGACTGGCCAACGTAACGTCTCTATTTCGAATAATATGATGTTCCCGGGATACCATAACGGAAAAGAAAAAGACACAAGCGCAAATCCATTACTCAGAGTATCGGGTTCGCCTAACGAGGCAGGATAATCTCATATTACCCCCCATAAGTACTTTGTATAGCAGGTTGTTCGCAGGACCAGTTATTTTCCCAAAAGGTAAACGCAAGCTTCTTAGATGATGCGTCCCTTGACTGTCCACGAGCCCGAAATTGTTGCTACCTAAACCCATTGAAGCGAGACCACAAGCAGAGGGATCCCCAACAAAAACAAATCAACAGGCCTCGATTGCGCACCACTGTCATCATCCCGTTCTTGTCTCCAACAATGGCCTTTTTGTCGCCGTCATCAAAAAGCATGGCTTCTCGACTCACTCATCGCTGAAGCCTATCCCTCTCCAGAAGCTACAAGATTGTGGTGTAGAGTCCCTCAATACAACCTTAATACGGAGACGAAATGCAGCTCTTGTAGGCTTTCCGTATCTTGTTCCGTTTTGGCAAGGGTCTCCGCCTTGCTGTTTGAATGCAAGACGGACGAATCCAACCTACCGAGACAGCGAAATAAAACAGGGTCCATGAAATCTCTAATGCACAGGCGTTCGCTAATTCCTTTGAAGAATAAGCCAGAATACACTAATGACAAAGGCAAAAGGCAAAAATCACAGGTTTGCCTCTTTCAAATACTGTGACCCATGAATGTTTTACCTCATATATAGGTCACCGCCCTGAAGTCCACAATATAACCCTGGTCTGATGGCTCTCAGCCTCCTTGAATATGTGTCTTAGCCTGAACTCCTATATGGGTCTCTGGCGTGTATGATCCTATCAAATGTAGGGAAAACTTACGCAGCAAATAGGGATAACACAGGCAAACGATTCCTTCAAACATAGATGTAACTACAATAAGAGGATAAGAAGGATCATACCCAGTATAGAAGTCTTCTACTTCCTCTTCCTTCACACAAAGTCTAGGCAACCAACCTTACGTTGCTACTGTTTCTGGCCAGTCTTTCTGTAGACGTGGAAACACCCAGATAACCGGTCTTGCTTGTGACGGTACCACCTCTACCTCTACTCAGTTAGTCCACTTGTTTGGCTTCTGGAAATCAATTCTACAGAACTCTTACTTACACTTTCCCAAAGCAAGGACGTTGCTCGCGGCGTAGGCTTTATTATAGATAAGTGCTCTCTTGATGACGGAAAGGTCTGGAGTGCGAACGAGGCTTGGGCTAATAGAAATCTCCTTGTTGATATCCGTAACGTTCCCCAATAAGGCATTATCAGTAGGTTCTTTTTTGAGATAGATATAAGATTTCATTAATGAAGATGTTAAAGTCCCCAAAACATGCATCATGTGTGAGAAGGATGAGGTGGCGCCTCCTATATATCAAGAAATATTTATCCATTCTGGCAGCTTTACTAACGTGGAGAAACTACCTTCTGGTTATTTCCCATTTTTAAGTATGCCGAAAGAGACAGCTGAGCTTCTTAGACGCATCGCTACGGCATAGGCCTTAGAATGCTTTTCGACTGATTCAACATACCGTAAAGCAGGGTTATTGAGATTATATTATTTTAGGTTTATTATTTATTTTGTAAACTTAGATCAAGTTAGTAAACGTATATATATACAGGAGACAAGCGCAGAAGAATTAACCCTCGTTATTCTTCTATGAACATCACGCTGAAATCGAAACTGCCAAGAGACGCACGCATACGACTGATATAATTATTATTTGTCTAGAGCTACACTAATATCTATATGCTAAGTATTGTTCTTTCTTTCTTTCTTTCTTTCTTTCTTTTCTTTTTTCCTTACTCCTGGTAATAACGGCGAATCAAGTAAGTTTACAGTAACTAAAGTCGGGCTGCACTCCCGGCAATGGAGAACCTGTCTTAATAGCCCATTTGACGCCTGAAGATAGAAGCTGTAACGATGACATTGAAGAATTACAAATCAAGGTGTGATGTACTTATTCGATGCTGCCTCAGGCCACAGTTTCGACTTGCTCCACAATATGAATCGTCAACTGCCAATCATACCTATAGCTTAATGAGTCATCCCCACTTCTCTGTTTGACATGTTGCTTCTCCTTTCATCCAATTTTCTTGTCAATTCAATTCCACCGTTGCCATCACCACCGCTCGTTAAGTACAACGTCGCAACAAAACGAAACACGTCTAAAGAACCGGTGAATCGTCGCTACAGACCGTTATAAAATTCCGACTTGTACCCATCGAACGAGTGACTGCCTTCGCGCCTGCATCTGCGCTGCGCTTGTGTCTGCCTCCTTCGTTGGAACAACCGGGGACTGTAGAAGGGACCTGGCTCAGTCCTGCCAGCTATGCTCTGGAGGGCTGACACTTGGTCTGCCAGCTATGCTCTGGAGGCCGATGGGTCGCCTGTCGACGAAGCTGGTCCTCTTTGGTCTATTTCGTGCCTTGTTGCTTCCGAGTGAGCTGGTAAGTCTGCTGTCCACCTAGCTAACCCTGTTTTCCTTGCAAACATAGAGATATGTCGGATATAAACATCGATCAAACAACACCCGCTGTTATCGGCTGGCAATGGGGCGACGCGACGCGTTCCTTGGTCGAACCCGATCCCAAATACGGACATATAACCTTCACGACGCGTTTCGATACAACATCCTGGTTTTTCGAACTGAGCATACCGATAAAGATCAAACACACCAGGCTGAAGGATGACAAGGACAAAGATAACAACTTCTCCGCGCTTTTTCTACGCATCCATGCTGCTGCGGTCAACACCTTGTCTTTTTCCACTACAATAGCCCCCAGCATAATACAAAAAAAGCTCACATCTCGTGTGATGCGCCTGGACTTTGGTTTGGACCAAAATTTTAACATCCTTGTCCCCAAGGATGCTGATGAGCCTCTTATACCAGCTCGTGGTCAATCAGGAATAGTCCTTGATGCTATACGCCAAATCTCCAATACAACCTCCCTATCCGTTTACGTTCAAGACTCTATACTGTCCGATACGCAGCTGCAATCTATCAGTGACGCATGTAGTCAGGGCTTTTACAAATCACTTCCTATCGATGGACACGACCTTTCCAGCCTCTACGGCGGCAAGGGAGCCAAGGTCGTCCGTCTCTCCGCTCAGACTGGGCAGCTTCCTCCACCCTATAAAGAGATCACGCCTCCACCGCCGAGCGCACGCATCAACCAGCTGAAGCGACCTCGTCAAGATTCTGAGCCTGATCGTGATGATACTACGACCGAGTTGCGGGCTATGCTCGGAAAGATGGAACAGCGGATACTTGCAAAGATGGAAGATCGGCTAAAGGGAACGGATACTGAGAAGCAGCATATGAGGAAGGACTCTAACCAGCGTATCGAAGAGCTGGAAGACGAAGTCCAACGTTTAAGAGAAAGGATGAAAGAGCGCATTGAGGGACTGGAGAACGACAATCGTCGTCAGAGAGAAGTCATGGAAAAGCGCATCAAGGGATTAGAGAGCGAGAACCATCACCTGAAGGACAGCGTGGAGAAACTGCTTGCCCTTCTGGAGAACCAGAACGACAATATTGATCGTGTGGGGGAGCAAACCTCCGAGAATACCGCGGAGTTGGTGACCATAGATGATGAATTGACGCATGTGCGACATGACGTTGACGAGTTAATTGTCAAGGCTGATTCTCTTGAAAGAGGCGACCTGGTCGAGGTAGTTAAGAGCGATGTTCTCGAATATATAAGGATACGTCTCTGGGGGGATGACTGAAGCAGATATCGTTCACTTGCAACCTCAAACAAGATTCTCTCTGATCCAATTAGGTAACAATAAAATGGGGACATTAGAGAAGGCTTACAGAAATATCTAGTCAGAGGATTATCTAAATTAACCTAAAGGTTTTCTGTCGCTAATCCTAGTCTTTGTATGGTGACGAAGCTTTAGTGTCTCTATTTTGTTATAACCCACCTGCCTCCCGCCTGGGCCCCCCAGAGAACACTGTTGTGATGGACGATACGTAGGGGACTACTGCATCACCAAGTATGATCGCGTGGTGTTCAAGGCGATTTTGGTAACCGAACCAATTTCACTTGGACGCATCCTACGGATCGCAAGATGAGTCTATTGGGAACCCTCCGGGGAGAACCAATGGCCCAGCTGAGTATTCTCAGCCTCCTCATGTTGTATATCTATGAACTGGTAAGGCGCTCTGCGCGGTTACTGAGGTTGCGTGGTATAAGATCGCTCGTCGCACTAGCCTTCTAAAACCCCAGAAACCGACATACTCTCTTGTGCCAAAGGGTCTCCAGATAGAGGGCTACAGAGACTACGGAGTGGTTGCTCGCCCAGTGGGAGATATCTTTGGGCGGCCACCCGCTCTAAAGACCTCAAAATACCAGGCTACATTTCAGTATTCAAATTTGACAAGGAGCTATCATACGTCAGAGGTTTCAATGATATTGCAGAGAAAGGGCGTCTAGCCATTATAGGCGATTGCTTCAATGGCTTTCATGTCTCCTCTTGTAGACGAGCAACTTCCAAGAGATATTCTCGATATTGCTACCGGGATCCCTATTATCCGGAGTCTATATTATCCTTTCATAGCTTTTATATCCTCTAATGTCTAAAAGTCTTGCCATTAGTCCTGGGTGGTAAAGACCTACACACACTCGCTTCCAGGAGTATCGCCAACTAGTCTATAATCACTACACTGGACAATTTGCCGAAATATCTTGCAGGATAACTGTAAAACCGGCATTACTTTCTTTATTATAAAGCAAGTATATAATACTTCCTAGCATTTACTATTTTAAATGTCAATCAGATACCATAATGAACATACGGTACCCATAATGGTCTGACTTCAGATCTCTCGTCGACACCAATAATATCCCGTACACCTCCGTTTCTATCCGAAAAGCCATTCTTCTTAACCCATCGACTGCGAAGCTCGCGCATAGCACTGTGAAGGCTTCTGCTTACATACTCATTACGCATGCCCCCCTCAAGTAAACCATTATAAGTGACTTTGGCTATGTCAACGCAGATCTCATCATTCACATGCTAAAGTGTTCCGATAACGTGTTGGAACCCTGAGAGCTGGAACGCGCTTGCCATATGGATAGCCTCGTCTACCAGACCTTTCGCTTTAATTTCGCTGGTGCCACACGCCGACAAATACGCAAGGAAGGGCATCTCACGGCCAAGGTTAATGTCCAACACACCCTCGACCGAGAGAGGATTAGTCCGCCAGTCCGAAAGTAAGAGACGACTTCATAAAGGATTCATAGAATCCGTTCCACCATGACCTGCAAAGTGAAAAATTGAGCAAGGTCTCAAAGCCGACATAACATCGTCCTTAGAAGTT
Organism: Fusarium aywerte; assembly: GCA_013186375.1. Classification (NCBI taxonomy): domain Eukaryota; kingdom Fungi; phylum Ascomycota; class Sordariomycetes; order Hypocreales; family Nectriaceae; genus Fusarium; species Fusarium aywerte. Next base: position 7,707 of record JABCQV010000084.1, read on the forward strand.
GATGGCTCTCTAACAGATTTTGCGGCGGAGTTCTTTGTGACTTCAAGAACCGCCTGAATCTCATGGGTTGCGAAAGGAAGACTTGCCAGTTTGGGTGTAGTCGCCATTGAAACGAGGGCAAAGTCATGGCTGGTAAGCGGATCCCGAGGTTTGTAGCTCTGCTGTCGACGGCTTTGAATGAGTGTCTTCACAGAAGGGCTGTAGGATGAGACTACTCGATCGAGCGCAGTCATTTTGGCTTCTTCCAGGTGATATCCAGCAGCATGTATTGGGAACCCAACAAGCCGTCCTGTAGGGATCCACCATAAGTGAGGCCAGTTTCCATCTGAAGGTTGTTGAGTGAACCCCAGAGCAGTGAGGACTCGTGAGACGATGGCATCCCAGAGCCACTCAAGGGTTTCAATTGAGCCGCGGTCGCGATGGTGGATACCATTCCAAGATACAGCAGGCAAGGGCACAGTACGCGATCCTGAGGGTTCGATTATCAAAGCGGCACAACCGAATTGGCTGATGTTGATAATCGCGATTGGGCCATCTTTCGCCGCAGCCAACATGTCTGCAGCTGATGGGGCAAGTAAGAAATCTTCAAACCCATCTTGAGCGCGGATATCCTCTAGCAGAGATTTTATTTTGTTTTCGGCATCGCGTCGCCGGTCTGCCTGCGATGAAAGTGCTTTTGGGCTGGCAATCTCTGCATTCCTATCCTTAGGTGCATCAAGTTGCTGCCGAAGATCAATAAAGCCGCAGGCTAGGCCTGGGTGCTCTTTCTAGAGTTCAGACAGGTCGGTTCGAAGATCTTGCATAGAACTTGCAATGATATTGCGTCCGGTTTCAAGCAGCTCGACAGCATCGAGTGCCTTCCCGTTGTGCAGCAGCGAGATAGCCGCTGCGTCAGAAGCAATGGCTATCGCTTCCTTGAGTAGGGTCTGGCTATCCGCATGCTGAACGGAGCGAGAATACAAGAGAGGGATAAGTCCAACGGCGAATTTGGCAACATGGTAGGTTCGATCCAAATCATTAACAATCTCGGGCAATAGCAAGTACAAGCGGCCAGCGGTGATACGTCTCTGTATAGGCGATATCTGGTGTTGCAAAGCAGAAACAAGGGTTTCTTTCGCCTTCTCTAGATCCGCTGGGTTCTTCGTCTGAGAGTAGCGTTCTGCCAGATGCTTGCCGAGATTGTTTAATAATGAGGCACGATTAGGAAAGTCGGACGGAGCTGCGTTAACGGTTTGCTGAGCCACGGTGATAGTCGCGTTGAGATCGGCTGTTTTCATTGTCCGAGAGTATCGTCTTGCTCGTAAATTGCCCAGATTATGTAAACTTCGCACTCGCTCAGGACGACCATGGCTGAAGATTTTAACAACCTGGCGTGCGATGCTGATAGCTTCTTCCGGGTCCTCAGACTCATCTGTCTGAGAGGACTTGGTACCGAGTGCAGTCGCAAGGGTATCTAGCATAGTCGTCCTATAGAAATTACGCTTTGGAGTGTCTTTAATAGCTTGTTTCAGAAGATCGATGGCTTCTGTAACATCTGAGAGCGCTCCTGATCTGGCGTTCTGGTAATGAGGAGACTGGCAAAATTATGGAGATCTTGAGCTCGATCGCCCTTGTTCTTTGGAGTAGTATTAATGATATGCTTCCTTATCTGGATTGCCTCTTCCAAATCCGACATTCCCCCATTTCGAACGAACCTGTAATATAGAGTAGGTCTACAAGCGTACCCAACCGGTCGATTCGCTTAGGGTTTCTTTTGTCTGTTTGATCAATAGCTTGTCGTGCGAGAATGACACCCTCTCCAAGATCAGTGACATTGCCGTTTGAAGTGTCTCTCTCCGAGTTGTAGCGCGAGGCCAATCAATATCGCAGGCCGATTGGCGTGATCTAGGGGTATCGTCGTCTTGGCATTCTGGAAGGCATTCACAGCGTCTTCTAAGTTCTCGTTGCTGCCGGTCGCCGGGTAACGTTGTCCAAGCCGATTTCCAAGATTAAAAAGAAATGAAAGCCGGTTGGGATGGGTCTTGGGAGTGCAGGCTACAGCTTGACTTGAAACCCGAACAGCCTCTTCTAAGACTCCTATTTGACTTATCTTGTCGTACTTCGCCCCTAGCTGAGCTCCCAAGTTACTTAGAATAGCCCCAAGATGAGGACTGGGTACCTCAGCGGCCTGTCGAAAGAACTGACATGCTTCATCTAGATCTGCTATATTAGCTGTTTGATGGTATTTGTCAATTAGTCGCGATGCCAGATCTGCGCGTTCCACTGTGTAAGAGTGAGGGATGCGTTCGGTCGCCTGTCGATAGTGTCCAATACTCTTTTCCAATTCGGCCAATGATCCATTGCATGTGTACTTGTAATAGGCATTCTCCGCAAGTGCGTTGAGCTGTTGAAATTGAGAAATAGGATCGCCAGCAGGATCGAGCAATAGGGGTTGTTCTGGTCCAAAGAAGTTTCGAAGAAAGTTCATAGTGAATAGCCTGGTTCGTCCTCGGAAAGTTGCGATCAGCCCAGCTGCTGAGGGAGACACAGGCGGGGATAAAGATAGGAAGGGTGGCAGGTATTTAACCTTGAGGTCATGGCACGTATCCTTTGTCCAGACTGATAAGTGACTCCAGGCAGAAGTGCAATTTGTACCATGATGGTTGTGGCGGTGCTTACTGTTACAACGTAATATAGAACGAAGCAAAATTAGGCACGGAGGCAATTGCATACAGCATGGCACACTCAGGTGGGGTGCGGCAGGCGACCCTTCGACGCCAATCACCAGTGGCGTAGCCCCCGCGTTTCAGTATTTATTCCTGCAGCTGCGGATTAGCCACTGGAATGCCTCGTTGAGTAATGCCTTCCGGTGTGACGCCAAAAGTGAGCATCTGAAAATATGAATGCTTACGTTTCCTCAACTCAGAATCGACAAGTCACGGCCTGTACGCCCGGCTTACGGACAATTGCAATACAGGTGTGCACGTTCAATACTACCTGCTTCCATTTCTCTCCCATGAGCGGGGCTTTGCCCTTTTGCCATTCTCGTAGCCCACCACAAGAGTCTTGAGGGGTGCAAATGAAATGCCGTGGAAAGAATGGCAGGTAATAGTGAGTCAATCTTAATATTATGGTGAAATGTGTATAGAAATAATTAATATTACATTAGCAAATTGCTCATCCAGATAAATCAAGTCATGGTGTGCATTGTTTGCTCTCTAACGGCAAAAGAAATTCTATTCTCTATCGAATATCAACCTTCTAGAGTACAAGCTTGGCCGTCTTCCATCACCAAATCTAATGCTCACAAAAGCTATATGTAGCCTCATGCCAATTCTCCTCTGCTTCCCTTTGATGCCGACTGCGCTCATCCATCAACTTCAACCTGTGTGCCTTGGCCTCCTCCGAAGTCATAGGCATCGCCGAATCGGTAGCCTCCCTCACGACCATATCCATCAACTCTTGTGGCAGAGCCTTCCCGCTTTCAGCAGCAGCTCGAAGCCCAGAGTGCTCCGGTGCAGCTTCAGAAACCATTTTTGCTATGGGCTGGTTGATCTTCCCAGCCTCCTCCTTGCTCAGATTTCCGAACGCTCGCTCCACCCACCAACTGTGTTGCTGGGGCGGTACATTACCTGTGTTGATGATTCGCGTAAGAGGGTCGACAAGCCACAGCGCGATGAAACGGCGGTGACCTGGCTTCGTCTTATCTTGCAGCTCGAATGGCGAAACGCGATGGTGAAAGACATTAGGAAACGCGAGTAACCTTCCCTCCTTTGTCTCAACGCTACCGTATTGTTGGAGGCATTTCCCCCCATTCAAATCTGCACCAAGCACTTGTTCCATCCAGTCGTAGGAATCTTGACCTACCTTGTCCTGAAGATCATCTTGATACGAGCTTGTCTGCATTCGGAACTTCAGGTGGCTGGGTGTCACATTCTCCGAGTCGATGTAGTAAAGAGCTGTGCCGACAATGTGCTCGTTCATCTGACCCTCCACGTGCCACCCTCCAGCAGGAAAGGTGGGCTTGTCTGGGGTGAGTTCGATGGAAGCCATCTTGACGATGACCTGGATGTCTTGGAAGCGCTCACGTAGCGACTCGCCGGGCTTGGTACCATAATCCCAAGCCCTGAACTCTGGAGCTTCTGGCTGAATCGGCTCCCTCATCGCCTTCCAATCTTCATCCTGCTGCTCTTCAGGATCGAAATAGCTATCACTTCCTGTACTCCCGGCATCGTCCTTTCCATCGCGTAAAGGAACCTGGTCGGTCGATAGGTTCCAGTTTGCTTCATTTCCATCGCTGGCATAGCGTCAGTAAACACGTTATCCTAGTGAGTCTCAAAGACTTACTCGGGATCATCAAGCTCCTCGAATCGAGGCTGTGTCCTGCAAGCCCCAACCATCTCGTGGGAGCGATAACAAGGTATACAAAAGTCCCACGCCGGCAGTACTTTCTCGATAAGCTTCTCGATGGTTCTGTAAGTATCACGGTGCTTGATAGGGTGGAGACCATTGATATAGCTTGTGAACTTGACGCTTCCATCGTCCTGAAAGCCAACGTTCGACGGTAGCCACTGGTAGTTGTCGGACCAGTAAGAATCATGAATTTCACTACCACCTATGCCAGCCCTCCAGCGGCGGTGCTCATTAGCTGAGTCGGCGACGGAATCCTGGTTCTTTGGTATGACCTCTCCTTTGCCGCTCCATCGGTCAATGGCATCCTCGACGCCGACTACTTCCTGAGGAAATACTCGCGAACGACCATAGACAAGTGGATAGAGGGATGGATGGACCAGGTTCTGAACCATGTCGTTTGAACGGGGGTGCCAGTCTGGGTCATCCTTCTGGTCCTGCTTGAGCTTGGCGAATGCAGTTTGGAGACTTATATGCAGAGTCTCTTCTATGTAACTATCTGACTTGACAATAGATGCACAAGCGTCCAGCGTCGGTATCAGGCGTGTCGTTTTGAAGAACTCAGCTTTGGAGCGCAGCTCTTTGATACACTAGCGACACGTTAGTAAAGCATGGTGAGTAAGGATTGCAATCTCACATATTCGAGACATTTCCTATCAAGGATGCTCTTGAGCCTCTTTGGCTTGTTCCACTCTAACTGGACAATGTCGTCGTATAAAGGGTCAACTGGGAGGGCAAGAGCTTCTTCAATCCATTTCTCGACGATGGCATCGTTAAACACTTTGATATGCCAATCCGGCTTGTCAGTTAGCTGGTTCATGACAATCATCATGGCAACCTCTCTGATTAGAAGCATCTCCGAATCGGCACCAAAGCAGTTGTAGTGGATCCCGATAGGGTAAATCTCCTTTGCATGCATCTGGTCGTAATGTCGAAGGCCCATGCCAAGGCCTGGATACAGGCGGACCGGTGGATGATCAGACATGATGATGGAGGGAAATTTTCTCCCACCCAACTTTTGACGAGAAGGAGACAGACTGGCCCTTTTGTTGTTCCTGAAAAAGCTTAAGTTAGGGTATAGTTTTGACTTTGAGTTTCGGTGTTATCTTGGTAAGATTCAAGTTCCCGCGGGAGACCTGTGGTAAGTGACAGATTGAGTCTTCAGCTGCCCGGCAGACATGATGGGTTTATATATTCACGCATTTGTCGTGAATCTGCTAGAACGGACAACCAACGCGTTAAGAAGCGGCACGCGGACCAGGGTGGTTTAGGCAGCGGGTGGATCCCAATGGGCCCATCATTTAAATGCTTCAAGGCAACAGGCACTATTTGACCGAATTGGGTTAAACGGTTATATTAGCCAACTAACAAGAGTATCGCTTGCTGAGGTTGGTAGATAGTACGGTTGTTTGGGCTAATCTTGTGCTATAGACATATCATTAGGAACTACCCACCTACCGGAGGACGACATGCTAATGCACGTGACTGTTGATGGCATAGAGCTAATTACTGCTAAGTAAGTGGAATGTGTAGAAAGCAAACAACCTTGCTTTACGGCTACTCACCATTCAGTAACATTCTTCTGGAATAACACCATCATTCAAAGGTTTCCAAGCAAGCACTGCTATCTCAGACAGAAAGTTTCAATCACTCTAACACATTATTACATTATTAGCCCTTTATGTGATAAACTTAATATATGTTGAATTGAGGACTTTGAAAATTGTAGGATCTAGCTTATTAAAAGCTGCTATTGTCTGACTGAATAGATGGCGTTCTAAATTGTATCGGAGCCTTGATATTTACGAGAAGTCAATAAGGCTTGGTCCTCTGGACAGTGTTACTTGTGACCACCTATAATGGTTTAGTCAGTAATTTGTGTAGGCTCATGCCTTTATTCTGATAGGATATCTGTCTACAGACCTCAACCTCAGGGTTAGCCAGTAAAGATTGTTATCTTAGAGCGGAAGGTGTAAATCCTTCCAGCATTTCACTACTATAGTATGCAAGTGGCTGTAGATTCTTGTTTCTTTCTTATCTCTTTCGATATATTATTTCGCCATTTACTCTACATTGCCCCATATTCGGTCTACTGTGTCAGTTTTGTCCGAGCCTGATTTAAGATTAATCTTCAGCTGAACCTATTTAAACTGAGCAAATTCATTCCAGCCTCCAGCTAGACTAGTTTTTCAGAGTAAATTAAATCAAGAGGCAAGTCGTAGCAGGAAGAGCCCATTGCCATAGCGCTTAGCCATCATCCTTCAGCAATCTGATTAGAATTGGGTATACTGCGGCGGTTTGGCAAAGAATATTTCGGATCGAAATTCCTCAAGTAAATAACTGGAGCCAGCAACGCCAATCAAGCTTATGTCCTTTTGTTCCATTCACGCTCTTCGAATGACAAAGCAATACGTACACTGCTGTCACGTCCTAAGAGTAGGGGAGCCTTTTGCACGACCTTCTGCTAAATCGTGACTATTGCTGTAGAAACGATGGTGTCTGTCAACTTCATTGACCGAGCAGAATCATCCTGGGGCCAATCTTTATTAAGAACCTCTTATATCTTCGACTTGTATTTCCCCTCGTCAACCCGTTCTTTCACGAGAATAGCTTTAGTGATTGGCAATTGCAATATAGCAAGGAATAAAAGGTCACTGTCTCTCACTATCCACGGTGCATTTGCGGGCGTCTCGTCCTTTTCTTGTGGCCCTAAACCTGATTGGCGGTTGGAAGGAAAGGAGAACTAATAGCCTTAGGCTCTGAAACATTAGAGTAGGCGTCAGTAAGGCCAGCCTCTGGCCTAGATGTAGTTTCGGAACAGACGAAACTTAGCACGTATTGTCTAATGACGCGGCTTCTATATACTGCACAGTTTTTGAAAACAGACGAATTCGCCTCTTGAAAAAGGATTGCAGACCAAATAGCCAGTCTAGCTATCTAGATAGATATGAGAGGTAGCTTGCGTAATGAAGTTTCACATCACAACATCATGTAACAGGCTCTGCGTGTTCACTCGTCTACGCTGCATGTGGAACAGCTCAATCCCTACTAATATTTATGTTACATCCGGCTTGGTCCTTCTCCGAGTCCCTACATAAGGAGCTCCATCGCGATTCCGAATTGCCAAGGGAAAGCTTAATTGTAGATCTGTAGTTTTGAAACTGCAATATGTAGTCGGGACCTTTTCCCGGGGTAATTTGACACTATAAACGAGTCAGGCTTGGCGTTTGATGTTTCATCAATAGTTTGGTAACAAGCTTTTCGGCAAATGATCTATTTCCGGACACTTTTTGAACTGAGTAGCGGTACTTGAATTATGAATGTTACATTTCTATAAGAAGGTTGTTCATCTCCAGAAAATAACAGTCTTCATTAACTCCTCATTCTTCCAAATTGAACAGAGTCGCTTGAAGCGATAGTTTCTTTTCTTATTTTTTCCTCTATTTTACTTCAGGGTGTTTGGGATAACGCTCTTTCTTTTCCATTCTTACATCTCCTTCCACTCTAGCTTGCTGCTGCGCAGTACCTTGTCTTAATACACCTTTGTCCTTTTTATTACTCACCATGCATTTCACAAACCTCGTTGTTGGTATTCTGGCTGCCCAGGCCGTGTCACATGATAGAAGACAGAGCCCAGCACAAGCTGGCAAGTATGTGGTACGTAACCGCTATCCCTGCTTTTATATACTGGTTGACACAAATTTAGGCCTTAATAGCTGCTGCAGCTTCGCCAGTATCTGGTGCACCTTTGATGGGTCTCATTGAACCACGGATTGTAGGTCAACATCTGGATGTTTATGATGTCTTTTAGTAACAAGTATTCAGCCTCACCATAAACGGAGCAAAGACTCTGAGGACCGACAGGGAGCCCAGGACGATGACAATCAGAGTGACCAGAGCAACCAGAATGGTCAAGACAACCAGGTGGATGAAAATGAAGACAATGTGCAAGGTAATCAAGGCCAAGATGGTCAGATGGATGGTGAGAAGAACAATCAGGACAACAATCAGAACGGCCAGGGCAACAATGATCAAGGAAAAGAGCAAAATGGCAACCAGAACGGCAACAATCAGAACAACGACAAAGGCAACGACCAGGACATGGGAAACAACCAACAAGGCGACGATGCAAACCAGGACGGCAACGCGGACAACGCCGTAACCGAAACTCTCGTCACTGAAACCCAGACTGATGCCACCGCTGAGACGCAGACCGATGGGGTGAACGCCACTCAAGATGCTCCTGCTACTGAAACAGCTGCTGTCACAGGGACTGGGGCTGCTAACGCGACGGTCGCTGCGACGTCCACGGGTGTTGCTGCTACTGAGCCTCCCAGCTCTTGTGATAAGGGCAATGATGGCAGCAACAACAACGCCAATAACAATGGCAACGATAATGGTCAAGATAATGGTAATGGAAACAACAAGGGAGCGGACAACGCCAATGACAATGCGAACGACAATGCGAACACCAGCAATGAAAATAACAATGATGGAAACGGTGAGAACGCTGGTGATAACGCCAATGATAACGCCAGTAATGTCGATAATAACGGCAACGCCGCTGGGGATAACGCAAACAACAATAACGCTGGTGGAAACCATGACAACGCCAACAATGGCGACAATGCGGGGGACGACGCTGGAAACGGCAGGAACAACAAGGCAGAAGATGATGCTGCTCAAGGTAGCAATGATAACACGGCAAAAGATGGAGCAAAGGCTGACGGTAATGCAAATGGCAAAACTGCTTGTAAACGGAAGCGTGGCATTCTCGGCGATATCCTTTCCAGCCTGCAAGGAGGTGGTGCAGATACGGCAGCTGATTGCAGTAACTAGATGGTTAAGTTGGGAAAATAGTCAACAGGTATGAGTCGTAGTAAATCTTCCGAGCGATGCTGGATTCGGTCTGCTGGTACAGGACCGATATTATCGCTAGGACGGGTGCTGGACACCGACGGGCAGGCTCAGGGTTGAAACTTGACTCTCCCATATACCTAAGTATTAGTATTTTAATTCATACACGAAGCATACTTGCTTTAAATAACACAGAAATCTAAGGGAAGACAGGTAGGAAGTGGTGATAAAATAGTATGATTTAGGATTCCTCGGTTTATATATATCCTCCCAATGAGAATGGTCATTAACAGTAAAGAATATTAAGAATAAGTGAGCCATCCATGCCAAGCATTCCTCATACGCTCTGCCCGATCCACAGTCAAGTAGGCCGAGTTAGCCAACCTCTGCTGTAACTCTTTGAACTTGGCAGTCGGCGCCCCCTTCTCGAACAACATGTCCAGCTCAAGGTACGAAAGCCCCTGTGTCTCTGGAAGACGGAAATAGCAGTAAAGGAAACAAATCAGAGCGGTGGCAGCATAAACAAAGCATGACTTGCCCTGCAGATTCCACGCAGTTGGATTTAACATCTGGGGAACGACTACGTTGTTGATGATCATGAAGACGTTGTAGATAACACGTGCAAGAGCGATGGTCTTGACACGCAGACGCGTGGAAGGGATTTCGGCGACGATGACATAACATGTTGGACCAATACTGAGGTTGTAAAGAAACGTAGTCGTGATGAGGATTGCTCCGAGAGACCAGTTGAGGCCCTTTTTGCCCTCAAGGACAACAGACAAAATACCACCAAGAGTGAGCATAAAGACAGCAGCTGCGAGACCACTGAGATACAGCTTACGACGACCGATATGTGATAACAAGAACCAAGAGATAATGCCTCCTACCAAAGCCATGCCGTACATGCCAGTAGACAAGCTGAAAGAGTGGGAAGAGTCGAAACCGGCTTGCTCGAGGAAGTAAGGGGCGTAACCAGTTAAGATCCATCCACAGAGAGCCTGGACGGACCAGACCATACAGGAGATCTCGGTGCGACGGAGGTTTGCGCCCTTGAAGAGGTCCATATAGCTTGAGCCGCCGTAGTTGAGCTTACGTTCGATTCGATTAGTGTGTTCCATGACAGCGATGGTGTCGTCGATGTCAAGCTGGGATTGCTTGGTAAGACGCTGAAGAGCATGCCGGGCTTCAACCTTGCGTTCACGACGGATGAGCCACCCTGGGATAGCTGTCAGCTTGATGCACGTATGTTGAGGTTTGGGGTGGACTTACATGGACTTTCGGGGGCAAATATGATGCCGACGAGAAGAGGGATGGCAAATGCCCATTGGAGAGCAAATGGGATACGGTACGACCATTCAGATTCATTGTGAACGAGAGAACGGAGGATGCCAGTACCAAGAAGTTGGCCGATGACCCAGCACATGTTGACGTTGCTGAGAAGACAAGCACGAATAGCCGAGGGTACGACTTCGGCAGCATAAGTGGCAGCGAGGGTCTGGATGACACCCCAGGAGATACCTAATAATGATGATCAGCCTGAAGCCTTTTGTAATGCCGAAGCAAATTGCGAGGGAAAGGTGGAATACTTACCACAAAGAGCCTGAGAGGCAACCAAAACACCAATGTTATGCGCAAAGAAAGCCGGAAAGACAGCGACGCACATCCAAGCCAGACTGATCAGCATCATCTTCTTGTAACCTATACTGTAGGTAATCCAACCATGAAGCAAGAGGCCAATAACTTCACAGGCAATAGCAGACACCTGCAGCGCTGTTTGCCAAAGCGGCGAAATCTCGTAGATTGGCCCGTCCTTCGTCTCGAACAATTCACCATAGCGGCTCCTAAACGCAGGGAAAGCGACGAACCCCGCAACAAGACTCTTATCGTACCCCTCCATCACAACAGTGAGGAAGAGAAGCAAAGACCAGAAGATGGCTTTGGGAAATTGCTTACAACAGCCCAGAATGGTCATATCCTTTTCGTTGTTCAACGCACGACGCACTTTCTCACCCGTGTCGTCGGAACTGTGCGACCCACGCGGAAGCCATAGTACCTCGACCGCATTCTTGTTAGGGTGATTGTCGGGAAGGTCAAAGGTGGTTGAGGCATCTTGGACGACAGGGGCTTGGTTGCCTTCTGGGTCGTGGACTTTTGTCTCGATTTCGGTAACGCGGAGAATGCCGGCTTTGCATTGGACAGGGAGGAGGACTATCTCGTCTTTGCTGCCATTGTCCGACGAGGAAGATTTCCCTGAACCAAACATGGTGGGTATAAAGAGAGACAGAAATAAAATTAAAAAGGAACGGATGCCTCGCGGCAAGTTTAAATCGATGTCATCCGAGACAAGACTGTCAAATCCGGGCCCTGGCTCTGGTAACCTTCATCCTGCAGACACTGATATATATAGGATCGGCAACACATGTGCCTCTCGGTTAGAACTACAGTCGTTCTGGCTTTTTAGACATGGAGCTGGGGTAAATTAACCCATGCACCCCAGGTCCCCCCATAGAGAACGGTAGCTTGCAACTGTCACGGCGGTTCTTCGGCGTGGCACACATTTTCTCCTTGGGCTGAGGTGGATACCTTCACCAGAAACTGGAGAAAGGAAAAAAGGTCGAATCAGAAAGGATGAGACTAGCTGGACATTTACCTTAATGGGCTAGGTCTTACGGAGACAAGGGGAGCGAGTGAGCATTTGAGGGGCTGAAGCTAAAAGGAGCAGAAAGAGAGCATTCCATCGATATTATAGTATGTTGTGTGAGGACTTTTTTCCACGTGGGATTCCAGAAGCTTGGACAGCGACGATCATACAGACACGATGCGGCTCTTTCGACTAGACACATTTCTTCTTTCTGCTTTGTTGTTTTTAAGCGCCAAATAAGATGCCGATCGATCTCCCTGAGAAATGGCACGTGGGGCAGAAGGGCATGGTTGATACTATCACTGTACTCTCTCACTCTATGGAACCCGGGGACCCGGATCAGCAAATCAATCGGTTCTAAATCCTTTCCGTCTTGTCACTTGGCTTTAGTGTCAATAGTATCGTCTCATCAAGTTTAGGGTGTCATTCTAGCTCCCCTTTCCGGAAATACATAAGTCATGAAATGCAATTCTTCAGGTGAGCCGTCATTAGAGCCTTATTACAAGACTAACACCCAGTCTCCAAACCATAAAATCTTGCTGCGGATAATTCTCGTGTGCACGTCTCACCATTTCCGTAAGTGAACTATGTATCCACTATTTCTTCCCATGGGGAACAGGGAGAAATGTGCGGGGATTGGCTCGTGTGAAAAGGGATCGGTGAGTCTAGTTTAGTTTGGTCTAGTCTGGCCCCCTATTACGTACAGACGCTCTGGAATGTCTCTGAGTCTCTGTTAGACCTTGAGCTCTGAGCATAATCTGAATCCATCAGCAGGTATGAATCGCCTGTTGTGTGGCGTTATGTTAATCTTGGTCCTGAGTGGCGGGTCGCTAGTCTGGCCTGGCGAGGTCTAGTGAATAGAAGGATCAAATACTTTGGATTATCTTACTTCTTTTGATTACGCCAAGTAGGAAGTATTTTCAAGCAGAATTAAGAATCACAAGGCTAAGTACAGTTGTTTTAGACGCAAGCGAGCTTCACATGGTCTCGACTTTATCAGACTTCAAGGATGGTCCTCTCGTCTCCAGCCCATTTTCGTTACGCACGCTGCAGCTAAAGAACTAAACTCCATTTGATGTACAAAGCCAGGGGTTGTAATGACAGCAGTATTATGCTTGCATCTCCATATAATTAATCACTTTCATTATCCGAGGTTAAATCGAAATACATCTGAACCTGACGTGAGCAACGCCTGTCAACGGTCCACAAGCCCCTTGTTTAAAGAGCCTCTACGCCCCTCCCCGGATCCAAAATGGATCACAGCTCGAGTTTACTCTCCATTTTTGACACCCAGCTCTCCGGAGAGCTCTCCGAATCTCCTGAGTAAGGTCCAAGCGGTTGGATACTAAAGACCAAATTGAGTCATGACCTCCGTTAGACAAGATGCTCCGCCGATTTAGTTTGAACTTCTAGCTATTAGTTATCTGAGACCTGATCTGATGTGAGTTGGCGTACTAACCATCAAGAGGCACTATTTGCGCGTCACGAACAAAGCTAGGATTCTGTCAGACTTCCTGAAGCTGGTGGTCCCGCAACACGCCATTTACCTACAGTCAAGATGACGCTCTAATTGATTATGCATCAGCCAAGAGACGACATGCAATAGGTGCAGACCAAACCCATGAGCTAGTGTATTCGCCTGGTCTTCCACTCTCACAGCCGCGCGACCGGCTTTCTTAGAACCAAACTAGAGGAAATGTCTGGCCTTTGAACTGCCAGATTAGGTATAGAGTGACGACTATTCCTCAACGGATAACGTATTGTCGGCACGCCTTCGGAATATGTTTGATGAGCCACACCTTGATAACCATCGTTCTAGAAACGCTTTTGGCGAGATGAGTAGGTTGATGACTGATGCATGCGTACCCTGGAGCACGATAGCACTTATTATCATTGGCCTCATTAGCAGTACTATGAAGTTGAATTCCAGCAAGTCAACACATTAAGAACATCCTACTGATACTAAGTACTGCTTTGATTTCTTTTATGCTATGCTTTCGGCACTAACGTGATGGAAATATATCGGGTCCGACTATGATTCTGACGGGAACAACTTCAAAATATAAACTTAACATCCAAAGGAGCAGCGCCATAAAATGTGTAGATGTTGAAAACAGTCTAAGACTGATGCGTGGAACAGGCCTATCTATCAAAGATAAGAAATTAATTGAATTAATTAAATATACTTTTCCTTTTCCCCTGTGGATTGAAGCCTCTCACATTGTTGGCACGACAGCTGTTGCATTTATGCGGATTAATTTCACCTGGGTCCCCCGGATTTCGCTGTCACTTTTAGCTTAATGATGATCGCTTAGTTAGAAGAAGAAAAAATGACGTGGGTTAGTGGCCCTCGTTGCAAAGCCGATTTATTCGGCCCTTCTCATGGGACATTGAGGGGAAATAAAGTTGGCGATGTTATGCGGGCCCCAACGTGGGTTAACGGCCCTTTTATTGTAAGAATGAGGAGGCGGGGACTTGGCAGAATCTGGGGATCAAACGGTAATGTAATATGTAGTTTCGAACGCGAGATATAATTGCAAATACGACGTCGTCATATTGAAAATTGTAGTAACATGGATCTTACTGTGGGATAGTCGCGACACTCGCAAAAAGGCGGGAATAACATTTGGTTAGTCGTAGACAGTGTTAAGAAGATCACCAGAGAGTCAATACGGCCTATCACTCCAATGTCAACTATATTTTCGGCAGTTAATCAAGAGACTGATGTACTAAAATCATGTTATACCGAGGCACTTCGCCCTTGGGGCGCTACTGAATCTCTGCACGTGAGACGATCAGGAGCATAACAGTAGCCTGTGTAGAAGTTGTGAAGCCAATCATATGTCAAATCGCTATTTCAGAATAACAACCTCAACCGTCGCAACTGAGGTCTATACGAGGGACATAGCCAACCCCCTCGGATGGTATGAGAATAAGGGATGATATGTTTGTACTTTATCCAGGGAAAGGAATTCATAGCCTGGTTGAATGTAAATGTTACTTGGAAATCGAAGAAAGGACGGGGACTAAGTAGCCTAAGCATGTCGATGCTGTTCTATACCCTTTATGCGTCTCATTCCACTTCATATGTCCAAAGTTCTCATAGTCAAGTCCCTTCATTTACCGCATAAAGAAAGCTCTCCACGGTTTAAAGTAGTAGGAACCTATCATTCGCGGCATGCTGCAATCTGAAGAACACAACGACCAGCAACCTGACCAGTCGCCAACTTCTCAATCCACTCATCAAGATCCTCAATTTTACCCTTTGACAGAATTGGCTATCATCAGTCAGTATATGTACACCACTACCTTGTCGACGATACACTTACACGAACAAGCCCTCTGGCCGTAAAGTCAAGAGCCTCCTCAACATCCTTTAAACTCCCCGTTACACTCCCCACGATCTTCAACCGTCTTAGCGCAACAACAATTGGCGGCGCTCCAGCAACGACAGTAGGGTCCTGTGGAAGCCCGACCGCGACTACTGTTCCGTTCGGACGGAGGTAATTGGGTGCTGTTTCGTACGCTGCTCGAGTCGCAGCTGTCACTATGATGCCATGAGCACCGTGTTCAGTGATCTTTAGCACTTGAGTAGCGATGTCTCTGGTGGTCTTGAAGTCGATATATTTCTCAGCTCCGAGTTTAAGACACAACTGACGCTTCTCGTCGCCGCCGTCGATGGCGATAACTCGCATGCCCATTGCTTTGGCGTATTGGATTGCGAAATGGCCAAGGCCGCCTCCTGCTCCAGGGATAACGAGCCATTGCCCCGGAGCGACTCCAGATCTTAAACCTGGCGTTAGAATATTATGTTATCATTCGCAAAATGTGACGTACCGTTTACAAGCCGTGTAAGCTGTGACACCTCCACACATAATTGGGCCAGCCTCTTCATCAGTAACACCATCAGGTATCCTAGAAGTATACCTCCCATCCGCAACAACGTACTCCTGGAACGTTCCCGCCACCGAAAACCCACTGTTGGTCTGCCTCGGACAATGCACCTCGTCGGAACCAACCCTGCAAAAGTCACAATCCCCGCAGATACTGGCGATCCATTTCACGCCAGCGCGATCACCAAGGTTCCATCGCTTCTCCATACCTTCCCCCACGGCTACGACAACTCCGGCACCTTCATGGCCGGCGATGCCGTTACTGACGTCCTTCATGCTGATGCCGAAGTCGCTCCACTCGTCGTGGAGGAGCGATTTATCTGAGCCGCAGAGTCCTGTCCAGTTAACTTTAACGAGGATTTGGCCTGGGCCTGGGCTTGGGACAGGAATTGTCTGCATCGGAGCCTTTGCGTCTGGGCCGAGACCCTGGCGGACGGCAGCGCGCTGATGAGAGGGGAGTTTTACCGACATATTGAAAGTGTTTCAATAGTGTTAAGAAGGAATGGCGAAACGATGTCTAGGAGATTTCTTTTATGTTTATGAATTGGAATAATGAGAGGGGATCAGCTGGTTTTTTTAAATATGGCCTTATAAGTGGCACAACCTTTGGTGGCTAACCGAGGCATTCCCTTAACAGTCTATATTGCAGTGCATCACTCGCAGAATAGGTTGATCAAAGCATGGTGGAAGCAGAAGGACGAATGGGACGATTGAGGAGGGCCGATTTGCAAATGGGGTGATCCAAGGTGGACCGAGAACTCCTCGTTGTCTGTAGAGTAACAGCCGAAAGGCCACTTCTTGCAAAGCATAGCGAGTAAGAGTAGTTCTTTGTTGTTTATTCCATGGCAATATGCATATTTGACATCATACATGCCCGTTGGCCCGACTTACACATTGACGGGGTGCGGGGAAATTGTGACGCTGTGATGATGGTAATCAAGCGCGGGAGGATGTCAAACGATGTGGAAGACCTAGAAAATGTAGATATGAGGAAAACTTGAAGGAATCATTCGACCTCTTGACTACTGCCCGATGCACTTCAATATTCAAGCCCTGTATCTGCCCAGCGTATAACCTTTGATAGGAGAACTCAGCGCAGCCTTGTTAACAGTTCCCTCTTTACTACCGCCAAGAGCACAACCTTAAGTGAAACTCTCACAGCCTTCGGTTAAGGCCGCCCGTCATCTATACATTTCCACGCTCATATCTCTCGAATACGTATTTTTCCATTGTTTATAGCTGGGTCTTGGCCTTTTCTTATTCGTTTCTCCTAATAGCCAATCTAGAGCAAGATAACGCCGAGGCTATGGGGCTGACTGAGGCGATAACGGCGTTAACACTGCGACCATCTAAAGTGATATTCTGGAGGGTAACAAGTTTAGGAATAAAGCAAATAGGTGATGGTGATCTTGCTGACACGGCCAGGGCTGCCTCTTGAACAACCCATACCCGCCCCCACCAAGGTCTCAATATAACATCCAAGAAGCCTTTGACAAGTGGTGTCAGAGTTCCGCTGGACACATACTCCGCTGCCTGTTGTGTGGAGTTGGCGTAGAGGTGGGATAATGCGGGATAGTCACCACGCTCCGTTGACTCGCGTATCTCGATGACCATAGGCCTTATATAAGAGAAGAATATGTCTGAGACTGGGTAACCAGTCTCAGAATCCATTACTTCATATGTAGTTCCGAGCCAAACTACAACTTGTCGTGCTTTGGAGTAGACCAAGTCCATAAGTGCTACCTGACTGCCACGTTCTTAATGGTTACTCTGATCGATACAGATGGCATCAATCCATAGAACCCTTCTTAGGTCTTGTTTCCGAAGCTTTCGTAGAGCCTTCTCGCAGTTCTTTTAGACCTTTATGATGGCCCCCTCACAAAAGATCGAGCTGGAGAGCGAAGCGTCACCGTCGTTAGTAGCCCATGTATATGACAATACCTCGTATTCACAGCTGTTCAGTTTCGCTGTCAATAGTGTGATATGTATATCATGTTCAAGGGAGACGCTCGGAAGTAGAACAAGGGTTCTTATCTCATTATTCTTCAACGGCGAGTATCTGTAAAGGAGCGACATCGGAGCGAATTTAACAGTGCTTGCTATCACTACGCTACACCGAGGTAGTCCGTTTAAATAAAACGCAATTATCACTCAAATAACTTGATCGATCAAGACTTCCCAACCCTGTTTGTGATTTCAATTAAGAATACCAATTATGCCAGAGCCTGCAGAAGGATTCAGATCACAATACACGAGTATTATCTATGCGGGCACCCTGTTGCCTCATGGTTGTCAGAATATGATAGGCCGATTCTGCATAAGTCGGGTAGTGGATGTATAAATCAAGAAGAGTAAGCCTCTAACTTGCCATATCTGTCAACCCGCAGAAAAAAGAAGCGAATAAGGCCGAAATGCCGTATTTAGGCGATATGGTCGCCTCCAGGCTCTAGAACGTGATTCGCTCGCCTTTCATAAGCCACTTAACTGGGGGCTTGAAAGTGGTACAGGAATTAAGATCAAGGTCTGAGGCTTATCTCACCAATTACCAAATCAGTCGATCTGGAAGGCTTATCATGTCGCTACTCCTCCGTATTCTACTCCGTGTTAGGATCATGCTCCGAGTCATGGGAAGAGCATAAAAAACAGCGCGGACCTTCAGACAAGAAAACATGTTTTCTCAAATTCAGGATTTAAATCAAGCTATAGCCACAAATCTACACTCCTTCCACATTCCCATTTCCCCCTCTACAGGCATTTTGCTCTTCCTCTACAAGATGGACTACGGACGAGATGACTATTATGACATAATCAATAAGCTCGATCCAGCGCCACCCCGACAGCAGACTCTTCCACAAGAGTGCCACTGGGTTTCTCATGCCGACGCGCCCTTTATGCGTTAGGGACCCAAGCCAATGCGTCCACCGCCTCCGCCTCCTACACCACCTCCAAAGTAGGCGGTGGGTATATCAGCTCACTTCTCGACTTTATAGATCGCCGTTCCACCAACTGGAACAGGAGATTTAAGATAGACTCGGACATAATCATGTACTCTCGCTCATGTGTGTCGAGGGACAGTTTAACCAGGTTGCGTACCTGAAAGATTTACCACAGGGCATTGCGCGGCTTTTGTTAGTATATGAAACACTGGGGACTTTACTTTAGGACTATCAACTCTAGTTGTAAAGTTAACATGTCTATTTTCAATCTTGCAGTTCTAATTTGTAGCCTTGACCTTTGTCCCCGACATACCTAATAATCCAGTAATCGACAATTGTACCTTTACTACAGGTAGAGTCAGAACTCCAGCTAGGTCAAAGTCCTTACCCGTTGCTGAGATCGCTCATGTTTCACATCATGTCTAACCATGGTAGCATGTCTTCCTTCCGGCGACATTCAAGCTCCTGCTTCCAGCGCCTCTTATGCCTCTGATTCAGCAGCCCTTCTGGATTGCCCCTCTCTATCAGAACCTCAAGCAACTGCTGATTGTTCTGCTCCATAGCAATCCATATCGCTTTACGCACGTTCTTCCGGTTCCTATCTGCACCGATCTCGAACAGGAGCTCAACCATCTCCAAATCCCCTCTTTTTGCAGCCATCTGTAGCGAGATATCCCTTGGCTTCTCGCTGTCTACTAGCGTTTTGACCCGTTCATCGTCAAGATCCTGAGCAGAGTAATTCGGTCCCAGATGATACCCTAACTCTACCAGTCGCTTAACCATGGGCATACAGTCACCTAAAACAGCACGATGAATTCTTGCTGTTCCCCACGATGGCAAGTTGTGCGCGGCATAAAGGTCTCTGTACGTCGTCTTGGTCCACCACACACCCTCCTCCTCGGTAAATCCTGCCAATATGGCAGCATAAACAACATTGAAGACCTCAACGCTCGTCGTCTTGTCAAGAATCTTGCTGAGGTCAATAGCCGCCTGTTTCCGACTGCTATAGTCTGTACGTCCAGACCAATCGAGATCATATTGGAGGCCTGGTAAGACGAAATTGTATTTCGTCAACAGCGGACCTGATTCAATCGCGAAGCGCAGCCACTGCAGTCTCTCAGCTGTCTTTGATTGGGTGATGATGTCCCATCTGACAAGGTCGCATTCTCGGGGATATCCAGAAAGGCTGTTTAGCAAGATGGAGGCGCAGTTCATGTTTTCCATATATACGGCTAGCGTAACAGGGTTAGCAAGTCGGATGAGGGATCGTCCACACTCTGGGCGTCGGAACGAGGATTTCTTGTTTGTGGTGATTGGTGCAATATGTGGTATCCAGGGTGTGAATGGTGCTAGACTTTCAGCCTCCCTATCCGCAGATTGTTCGACGTCTGATTTATCTTCGTGGGGGTGTGGGCAATTAACCACCTGTTTTCTCGAAATAATCATTTTGAAGATGTCGGGCTCATCGAGATAGATAGCAACCGCAAGTAGTCCATCACGCACTACAGCGCAAGTTTCGTCTAGGCAAGATGCTGACATGTCATCTTCTGGGACTTTTTGGCCGATGAAAAAATCGCGCCGGTCGTGGACGTATCCGTACTTGATAGCTACCTCGCAAACAGTCCGAACTTCATCTTCTAACTTTATAGTGTGAGATGGACATAGTAGCAGTTTGTAGTGCATCATACGCTCTGCAATAACCTTCAACAGGACGTGGTCTCGGGTTGGCGGCTTAGTTTTGAGCTTGCCCATAGTGCGGGCGCTCAAGTATCTAACCCAGAACTGGTTACTTGGAGTGAATTTGCTCTCTGTTGGCTCCGTGAACAGCTCCGCGTCATCATCCGAGTTCACGGAATGTGGTGTCTGCTTTCTAAAGTATCGCGGCAGTTCGTCATAGTCATCATCGTCGGATTCCCCCAAACCGTCAAGACACGGATATGTAAAGCCCTCGTCTTCCACAATCTTTTCGTAAAATACCTTTATTCCACGTACAGGATCCCAATATACGGCGTCTTCTAATATGTCGGATTGGAAGATGGCTTCCATTCCCATTTGGTAGAAATCTTTGTTAACTAGAGATAAATCCATCATCTCGCGAAGTGAAAACATGTCAGCGCAATGATACAAGATTTGAAGCTGTATCTCAGTTGGCAAAGCTTGCAGCCCGCGCTGGCCCTGGTTGAGAACTTTTGACAACTGGCGGGCCATATTTTGGAGTTTTCGTGGTTCGGTTGGCGTGGCACTGCTGTGCTGTTCAGTTGAGATAATCTCGTCGGCTTAGAAGTGGACAATAGGAATGTTTGGAAGTAAAGTTTGTGTGGATGTTCTTTCTGAAAGATTGAGGCGTCAGCCGGAGGGTTGAAGATGTCTTGTAGGCGAGAAATCCTTCAGCCTGTGACTCAGCCCCCGGTGCGGTGCTGACCCAGCCTCACTGTTCAATAAGAACCCCTGTTAGCTAACCACCAGGGAACACTATACCCAGTACGGATACAACTGGCTAGAACGCTGGCTCTTTATTCATGGCGTCAATCACCATCTATTTTTAAACCATCCTCACAAATCATAATTCCTCAAAGATCCCCACCCCTTCGCCCTCTCTCTTACAATCCCCAAATCATCCATGTTCAAAAGCCCAATCTCATTATCAATCAACACACGCCATGCAATATCCCTCACATTCGGCGGCTCAGAAGGCGTATTCCAATATCGGGCCAACAGTCCACGAGACTCAGCCTGCTCAATCTGCGTTGCTGTCATATCCCTTTCTCGCCCCGGTAAGACGTCTGGGCCGCTCTCATAAGCGGACCTGAACAGTTTGGCGTTTTGGAATTTTGTGGAAGCATAGTATGAGTTTGATCGGTTGAAGCGGTATGTTGGTGGGTTGTTGTCGAAGTTATCCTCTATGGAGACAAGACGATCGAGTTTGGCGTCCCAGAAGATGTCTCTGTGTGTTGCGTTCATTGCCAAGACGGATTCGAAAGGTGCGTTTCCGGTTACTACAATGGTGAGCGGACGCGTGATTCTCGCTGTACCGTTCCAGTAAGTAAGATAGTTCAGATCTCTGAGCGGCTGTAACTGCCGATCCAGCTCGGAAAAGGTCTTGGTTCCAGAAGTCTTAAAGTCCACAAGCAGAGTCAAAGACTGTCCTGGGGCCTGGTCAAAGAGCCCTCTCCAATTATCCGTAAGTCCCACGTTCTGAGCCTTAATCATGCGTTGCAGAGGCTCCAAGTACAACGACTTCAACGTTCTCGTACTCCTCAATCTCAAGCTTGAGTGTCCCACAAGCAGGTTTGAGTTCCTGAGGTGGACATCAGCTTCAACACTAATGCAGCCTGAGCCAAGGGCTTCGAAGAGAGGAATGCCGCGCTCATAGTCATTGTGGGAGTGGACTGGGACGGGATAAGCGTTGCGAAAGAAGGATTGGTGAGCGTCATCCCAGAGTTCGGGGCTTTTGTATGTGAGACCACCGAAGCGAATGTCGTACGGGTCGTTAAGAACACGCACGAGGCCTTTGCTGAGATGTTTTATGTATATGAGTTCGCCAATGCACCTGAAAAACGGGTGAGTTCACGAAGGAGAAAGGACCTGAGGGTTTTTACAGATAGAATAAGAAGCCTGCGATATATCTCAGACAGTTCTTTCGAAAGTGATGTCGTAGAATCATTTTTTTAGACGGACGGTTTCGAATATGGTCCACCTTCCCATCTTCACATGAGCTGGCAACCTTGTAGCTTGAAGTCATGGCGACTTTTTATATATCACGATCCTTCACGAGGGAATTATTTAAGTCGAAGAGGGGAATATAGTCAGTTATAGGAGAAACGACGCCACAGGAAGTTCTAGACTCTCAATCCATACCAGAAGTTAGACCGATGGGGTACTCTTCAAAGTATTGGTTAGGCATCTCTATTCGGTAAAGCGGCATCGCATGCGCCAACTGCGACGCTTTTTTTACGCCTTAGCGAGTCACGCGGTGATTAGCCAAACGGCAGTCGAGAACTTTTTCCATCCTCGGCATACCGAGTAAGGTCTTCGCAGAAGTGCAGAAGATATCTGGTCCACTAACCGAATCACGCATTCTTACTACTAAATAACAGCAGAATAGGAGAAAGCATAAGTTTTTGTTTTCTTTTAGATTAGCTGTAATGTGGAGTATAGGGGTCACCCGCGGTGGTCTCAGTTCCGCATCGTCTAACGGTATTCGCTAAGTCATGAAATGGATTTTTTACGTTGTTCTAGTAAGCCGCGTCATTACCCTGCGTCAGCACGGCTGGATTAATGTAACCATTATTGGCAACAACTGTCTGCCTTCGTAAGCAATACGAGAAAGACAATGTCCGGAAAGCTGGACGCTTAAACCACGCCCCAGCAAGACAAGGTTTCAAGTCACTCAGGTAGTTTTAGACTGTAAAGGAACTTGGTTTAGAAACATCAACGGACTCAAGTGTATTTAATCTGTGTAAAAGAGTACTAGTACAAAACAAAAACGGTTCTAAATGATGTGATATCAAGCGCTATTACAACTTGGCCTTAAGCCCATTCTTTCGGAATAACACATCGGACTGGGGGTAAGGATCAAACACAATATCATTGACAGGGTTATCCTCCGACGCACGGCGGAACAAGTCCTCGTATACCTTGCCGTCATATCGTCCGAGAGCACTGTCAAGCTGCCAATCAGGGAACGACCATGCGTCAACGAGGCGCACGGCGTGAGGGCGAATCTCATCGAGGAGAGAAAGAGTGCGCTTCGTGCGCGCAAGCTGGATTTGGCGAACGGTAGTAGCAGCACTTGTGAAGAATTCGGACGCGGAGCTTTGAAGGTGGTGAAGGGCGAAGAGCTCAAACAGCTTGTGTAGAAGGGTCAAGGTGTTGGCGTCAAGAGCGGATCTTGTAGATTCGTCTTGAAGGGCTTCGTGGAAGTTCTTGACGACTTGATATTGTGCGTAGGCGGTAGACAGACGCCAGAAGTCGATCAATAGGCTGTTCCATGACTGCTTCTCTTCATCTCTGTGCTTTAGAGCTTCAAAAGTCAAGAATGATACACGCCAGGCGAACGCGTCAACGAGATCTTGGTCGCTATCGAGAACATCAAAGGCTGCGCCGATGTCTTGTCTTCGGATGAACTCCTTGAAGATGCGAGAGATGCCATTGTTGGGAGCCTTTCCTGCAAGGACTGCGCGGGCAGACTTAAGGAGGTAGCGAGCGACTTGCTGCGTGAGCATGTAGTTGTCGCCTTCCCACGTAACAGTGGGAAGATAATCAGCGTACCAGCTACCGATGCCAGAAAAAGCAGAGTAGCCATGACCACCACAAGCGCGACGACAAACTTCAAGACCCTCGGCAGCGGTTGTGGAAGCAAAGGCCTTGAGGGAGCAGGAGATAGCGTGCAAATCGGCCAAGTGGTCGCTGCCAGGGTTGAGCTCCTCAGGTCCAGGGGCACGCTTGGTACTGTTTGCATCGCGTGCGTCTCGGCCTTGGGCCATGCGCTTCTGATTCGCGTTGTAGAGGTTAATCATAGCACGGCCGGTGAAGAACAAGGCATAAGATGATGCAAGCAGTGGTAGCAGACGGTGCTGCACCATGGTGTAGTTGAGAACCTGGTTCTCGCCGGTCTCATCAGCGCTAGCATCGCGGTCCTGAAACTGTCTTCGAACAGCACAATATCTTGTAGCGATGGTCACACCACGAGCAAGAACAGAGCCAGACTGAAAAACAATAGACGATCGAATAAAGGTCAAAGTTCCGTAAATGAGGGCTGGGTTTGAGGGACGAATGTACTTTGATGTCTCAGGGTCAATTCCCGAGAAACGGTTCAGCATGTTGACGTGGGGGATCTTAACGTGGTTAAAGAGCAAGAATCCGTTGTCCATAGTGTTGTAACCGAACTTGGGACCGATATCGCCCACGTGAATGTTCTCAAGAGGTTCGTGGGTCTTCATGTCGCGAATGGGCACGACGAAGGGATGAGGGCCATAAGACTTGCCGTTGAGGATGAGCTGGGCCACAACAACAGCGTGATTGGCGGCCTTGCCCAGAGAACCGATCCACCACTTTGAAGCTGTGAGGTGAGGCGAATGCAGAGTAAAAGTCTTATCCTCAGGGTTCCAAGTAGCAGTTGTCTCCAGACCTCTCACATTGGATCCGTGGCCAAGCTCAGTCTGCGCGTAGCATCCAATGATCTCATAATTTCTTGCCTTTTCGAGGAAAAGCTTATGTTGGGCCGGCGTGCCTTGTTCTTCCAATGTCTTCAAAAACATAGACGCGTGCAGACCATAAGGTGTAGGCTCGCTGACAAGATCATTCGCAGCGTGATACTCCTCCTCGCTCCAGTTGTGCTGATCGCGCAGACGCTTCAAATGCTTGCCCCTAGCAAGGGCAGCCTCGAGACGATCTGTGCGGCCACGAAAGTAGTTTTGCGACTTGTCAAACACGGGGTCTGCCTGGAGGATCTTGAGAATTCTGGCATTGCGATCGAGAACCTCCTTTGTGAAGAGAAATGTGGCGAGTTGGTCGACATTGATGTCTGATTGGGCGCGTTCCTGCGCGATGAGTTCTGATCCCTGAGGACCTGAGGGAGTGAGGGCCTTGACCCAGTCTGGATTAGGAGGAGGCATGCTGAGGAGTGAGTGTGTGAGGTTTTTGAATTGGTTGTTACCCCGGATTATGATATTTACCCCGGAGTTGATAAAGCTGGGGAGGGATGAAGAAAAGAGGTTGAACTTTATGGGGCGTTTGTCGGCTGAGCACTGTCGGAAAATCGATGAGACTAAGACTTCCAAACCTCGGCTGTATCTAAAAGGTGGGTCACGGCGAAGGCGTTTATCTGGGGGTGCCGAGGCATATCAGAATGAACCAATTTCGATATCAACAACAAAATGTCATGATTGAAGATGGCATTCAAGACCGTCATGTGCTATGTATTGTCCATTCACGGCAATTTCTGATACACTCTTGACAGCGGCACAGAAACCGTTTGAGTAACAGTTGGAATAGAACGGAAGATTTATTTTTGCGGGTTAATCTGATAAGATTCGATGACGTGAGGATACGTCACTAATCACCGTCGGCATTTTCCCATGTTCCTTTCTCCCTGGGTATAGGGTGGATAGCAGAACATTACCTGTAGACTCAAAAGGTGGCTAACACTTTATGATGTCTGAAGCTATTGAAATGATAAGTATTCAATTGCAATAGAAGAGTCTAACGCTAGGCAGATGTATCATTTCAGCCAATTGAATAAATTCAGCTATTTTTGTCCGCGACTCGAGCATCTCACCATCCCGTATCTTTCGCAATCTCATACTCTCATCAATTAGCCCAAGAGTCTTTTAGTACAAAAAATGGCTGATTCTAGCAAGCAAGAGGTTGTTCTTCATGACTTGGCTTGTACCAAGAATGTCTGCTTTTCACCGGTTATATGGAAGATCTGTCTCATGCTCAACTACAAGAAACTTCCGTACAAGATATTGAACCTACTTTAGAAGAGCTGTCAGTCAAATTTATCTCGGATTTGCATTCCTACTGATGCCCATTCACCAGTGGTCTTGCTTCGCACAAGTCTGTTTCAGGATCAAACGCCAACTACACCGTTCCTGCGAGCGAACATGTTTCCACTGGTAGATACACCATGGACTCCCTTGCCATTACGGAATTTCTGGAGACTACCTGCCCTAATCCACCTCTCCCTCTCACTTCCGACCTCAGTCAGAAGGTCGCGACCCCAGCCCGCAGTGCCATAGGCCCTGCGTCCCGCATCTCAATCACCCCTCGGGAGAATCTCATCCTCTCACCCCGCTCACAAGAATATTTTCGTGCCAAGAATGAAACCCTATTCGGCTGCAAGTTAGAAGACCTTATGGAAAAGGATAGAGAGGAGAAAGTATGGGGAGACGTGGGAGAGAAAATGAGAGAGCTTAGTGAGTTGATGATGACGCGCAAGAGAAAAGTCCGTTTCTGTTAAGTGATAAACCGAGTTATACGGATTTCTTCATCGCTGCTTCGCTTCAGTCGGCGAGGACTGTTGATGAGAGTGTTTTTCAGCGATGTATGGAGTATGCTGGCTTCAAGGCGATTTATGAAGCTTGTCCCTCTTGGATGGATAAGAAGAATTAATTGAAAGTGTTTAATTGTAACGGTCCTGTCAAACTATTCTCAGCTCCTCCCAAGAGAAACCCGCCATACGCCCGAGTAGTGTGAGAAAGGCCCACGTCGAGAACAAATACATGGTATCGTCCGCCATATGGATGCGAAAGTAAGAGTTACTCTCTGCAATTACATGAACTTTACTAGTTTTGAAAGACGTACTTCGCACACAGATCGAGAGGGGGGCGATTGCTATGGTCATTTGATCTTATCATCTTCGCAGGAACTCGCAATAATCTAGCATAGGAAGCTAATGTCTATAACTCTAGTAGTTTGGAACAACTTTACTTGGAGCATTCATAGCAGTGCTTTCCATTTTACCGTGAAGGTACCGGTATGCCAAGAAGGGTACTCCTTTTTGTACCGAGGTCGGCGCCGCATTGAACATTTCCGTCATCTCTACATCATACCTTCACCCGCCTCGTCAGCGGTTGGAACATGGTTTTTAGAACTTCACGTGCCATACTAGAAGAGTGGTAGGAGATTTTGATTTTATTAAGACAGATCTATGTTGGTGCTGGCAAGGGTTTCGACGTGATAAGCCACTGAAGCGGCACAGCGGGACGGTGTGTAGAGGCATTACAAGAAGGGCATAAGTCAAGCAAGAGGACATTGACCTTGAGAATTGCCGCAAAGGGATTATATTCCGCAATGCCGAGTCTTCAACAAGAGTGGCGAGCCAATCATACTGTCAGATATCACCTTCGATGCTTTCGATAGGGCTGAAACGAACTAGACCCCGCAAGTTTGATATGTTGTTCATCGGGTATCTATCTCTGGATCTTGCAGATACGGATAGTGCCTTGCTAGCTACTGCTCCCCGCGATAGGGTTTGTGGGGTACATGTGTAGCAATGATATCAGAGTTAAAAGAAATCCATCTTGTAATATTACTTTTTATAGCCGTTGTTGTAATAACCCTGGCAGGTGATACAAGACGTTGCGGGAGATGCTGTCCGCATAGCTATATTTGAACAATGCGGGCTGTAACATTGTCTTGGTGAAACAAGTATCAGGCATAATCACATGATTGCAGAGCACTGCCTAGAGTGAGGGATTATCAAAACCACTCTGAGCGATGATTACTGTAACGCGTGATAAGAAGGACTTGGTAATTTGCGGGATTATCATTCTTTTGAATTGCGGATCTGTATGCATGTGCTGGCAGGCAAGAAAGCTGACTTGTGATCCAGAACTTTTAAAAACCAGGAACTAATTGCATAGAGATTGTTAGTGGAAATCAAAAAGGTTGCAACCTTTTCCGAAAATTGTACAGAGTACCGATACATCATATCTTGTCGGGCCCTTGCTTCTCGGCACAGTACGTAGCCTCAAGATCTCGAAAGTATTTGCTTTGCGCGCCGCCTAGAAAAAACAATAATAGACTCAAAACCATTAATGGCCGAAATTTAAAACCCATACGATACTAACCTGATATCAGCCATCAGGCCATGGAAAGGGAAGATGTTAATTAACCTTGTATATTAAGCTTAAATTATACATCCAGAAAAAAAAAAACCAAGACGGGACGCTCAAGGCGGAATCAGGAGACTTGGCAGCTATGAGTCGATCCATTGTGGGGTAGTCCTAGGTCCCTAGTTAGTGTTGAAGGAGGCCGCCAGCGCCTCATTTAGTGCCGTCCAGAGTAAAAGTTACGAGACGACCAATGCCCAGGTCTTGGCCCTCGTTATGATCTCATTTCGCTTGGCTCGGCTTGGCGTCGGCTCAGAATCAGAATTTACTTCACGTGTGACGTTTGCACTGACCCCGAAAGCCCACTTCTTTGTTTGTTTTGTGCCCTTTGAGGCGATATTATGGGTGTTGAGCCCTGATACAATAACAGACTGATTGACCTGAGTCTACAGACATCACTCAGTCCAGATCACTCAACACAACACACCTTATTCCATACCCCAAGTGTTCACACAGCTATGCCCGTGAGAATCGCTACGCAACAAGACATCCCCGCCCTGAAGGACATCATCCTCAGCGGTTTGTCAGAAGATTCCGTCTTCAAGTACTGCTTCCCATCAACGCGCTCAGAAACGGCGTCGAAGCATGTCGAGACCGTCCTCAATAGAATCATTGACGCAGACAACGTCAACTGGCTCTGTTTTGTGGTTGATGCTCCCAAGACACACGACCCTGTTTCCTTAGCCATTTGCCAAACCCTCCACCAGAATGCCGATGGGCAAAAGGGCGTTGCCGAGCAGGCTGAGCAAGGTACGTAACGTTAAACCGACCCCCTCATCTCACCTCCACTTCAAAGGGCTCGTCCACAACATGTAAAACTTTGATTTTCAGGAAGTGCTAATAAGTTGCAGTCTTCGGCCTAGAGGCAGATGACAACCAAAGCAAGACGATAAAGAGAATCAATGCTCTTCAGCAGGGCATCACCCAGACTCAGCAAACATACCTCGCCCGCCACACGCAGGTCATCTTCCTCCATGCCGTCATTACGCATCCGCACTGGAAGCGCCAAGGCTTCGCCAAGACGCTCTCCAAGCAAACCCTGCAAGTTGCCCGCCAAAAGGGCTCCGTAGTCGTCGCCCTGGCCAGTCCCTTCAGCGGCTATGTCTTCTACTCTGGAACCAGTTTCGCCAACTGCGGCCGCACAAAGGTCGAGACGGATAACGACATTGAGAACCTTGAGCTGCAGGTTATGGTCTGCAATCCCCCCAAGCCCCTGGAGCAGCGACGTAGCTCCATTATGGACTATCTGGGCAGTGCGGGAAAGAAGATGTCACCTGCGAATAGCAGACGTGAGTCGTATGATCACGATGTTGGCGGCGCGCAGGAGCAGAGGCGGAGCTCGTTTCTTGACATGTTTAGTTTTGGACCTAAGACTCCTAACGGTGTTGAGAATGATACACGCAGAAAGTCTCACGCTTAGATCGGGCTTAGTCTTGGAAGTGAGTTTTTATAGATGAGGATATGGGGCTTGTTCTTTTATATAGTTTCTTTCGTTATTGTTCCAACTATCTACGATTTCACGAGTTTTGCAGAGTAATCATACCACTATTCACTTTAAGCCCCGCACCACTCACTGGTTCATGTCCCTAGCTTGGAAAAAAGGGACTATATTTGCTTCACCGATTTTTGTGTCTCAACAAATCATGCATTTGCGAATGCATGACAACACGCCATGAGCCAATTTGACCCATTTGGACACGGCCATTGCATGCAACAGTGAGCTCTAAACAGCAAGCAATACTCCTCTGTCATTTTGATTATCCATCGGTGCTGTCTGAGATCAAAAGACAATTAAATAGACACAAGGCTTGGGTAATGATACCCTACTTGGTAATGGACGTACCTCTACTCAGATTCGAAATAGCGATAATATCAGGAAGATCCTGTGTAGATAGAATAAGAAGATTGAGAGGTTCTGCAGATGCTTCTTGAAAGAATAACTATCCTGTGTTAATATCTGAAAACCTTATATTTAGGTATCAAGGTATAAAGACTTTGTGATCTCGTATTTGTCTGAAAGGACGCAACATATAATATTAGATGCTTCTTAAAGATATGAGCTTAGCATTGAATAAGGTACTGAAACATATGTGTCCGATCAACAGTCTCGTGTTATTGTCAACAAGTTAGCCCTACAACTGACACTACAAGTAAACTCTATTGTTTTATACCAACTGGCACAGACTAACATCAAGCTGAATACAGGAGTCACCGAGAAGGCTATGAAACAGGATATCAATTTTTCAGTACTAATTCAGGAAGTCAAGGATATTCGCCAGCCCAACGGAGTAAGCTCTGCGAGCACGAAGTATGCTTCCAAGTCGACTATTTAAGGACCTTTTGCCTCAAATTCCTACCTGATCAAATCGAGTCACCCTGCCCGGACAAAAGCTCATCTTAGCCATACTCAAAACTCGTTTGCAATCATGCTTATCCTTATCGCAGGTGTCACTGGTATGGTCGGGCAAGTCGCTCGCCCGAGCAGCCCTAGCTGAAGGTCATTCAGTCCGTAGTCTAAGCAGAAATGCAGACAAGCTCGACACCGAAATCTCCGCAAATTGGAGTCTTTCGTCGCCTGTCGCATTTATTTCGATACAGATGCTTTCGAAAAAGCCGTCAAGGGTGTTGATGTTGTCATTGCGGCGTTGCCGGTAGTGCCAAGCATTCTTGGAGCAGGCCAATTGGCTCTTCTGTTCGAGGCAGAGAAAGCAGGTGTTAAGGTACGGCCCCCAACTTGCTGACATGGATTGATATTGGCTTTTCAGGTTGTCCATGCGGCGTCTTGGAACTTTGATTGGACCAGGCTCAGCATGGGTGACTATGAGACGTACAATGCTCATATGTCTATCAAAAGACTCGCTGAACTTTCGAGTGGTGCTGAAATCCATTTATGGCTTTTGTGGAGCTATCCTTGAGTATATGTTTATCAACTGCAAAAAAGTCTGTCGTCGGCCTGCCATTGATGCGGAGACCCAGACTGTTTCTTACTGCGGCACTGGCGACGACAAAATGTCCTTCAGCAGTGTAGACGATCTTGCAAGTTATACTCTTGTAGCTATAAACGACGAGGAGATCATCGAGCGCCGCGTCTACCACGTCTAGTCTTTCCGATGTACTGTTCCTGAACTTGCTGATATGTATGGGAACGCGCGAAACATGGAGGTTAAGAAGATAACCATCGGTGGTCAAGCTGAGCTTGAAGGAATGTTGTCGTAGGCAAGGCAGTTTATCAGCCTTCTGGAAGTCAATAAGTACATGTACCTGGCGTAGGGACTTGCAATTCTGAAAGGT
The DNA here is from genome assembly GCA_013186375.1 of Fusarium aywerte. Lineage (NCBI taxonomy): Eukaryota > Fungi > Ascomycota > Sordariomycetes > Hypocreales > Nectriaceae > Fusarium > Fusarium aywerte. Next base: position 39,331 of record JABCQV010000084.1, read on the forward strand.
GTGGCTCTTGTTGATCCCAGTCATTGCAACAGGTGGGAGGGAAAAATTACTGCCATGAGGTTTGAGGAATGACTAAAGGATCACCATGAAGTCTGAAATGTTGGAATAACAAGTTCCATAAACTAGTACTCGAAGCTTTAGAGTAGACTGGCGATTTCGTCCAGAACTAAGTGAGTGGAGGTTCGACTTTCATTTATCACGGTTATCAATAAATAGGGACGACGATAATGAGTTTATAATTCGCAAGTCACCAATCGAAGTAAGCTAGAATAGTATAGGTAGAAGCATACTTTATGTAGATTATAAGTTATGTCAGATGATGGTTCGCAGTTATCTTGACTTCCCTATGACAGTACGTCCTTACAATAAGTTAGCCATTCAATCCTACGACCTTGGCAAAACAGCAACTCGTCTATTGTTTAGCTCTGTGAATATTAGCCAAAGTTCTTCCCTGTAAGCAGGTTAATGGAGTTCGTGGTCATTAATAACTGTGCAAATAAAAGAAGTATTATTAAGGGTAACATGGGTAAATACAAGACAAATCCTTTAGAACAAAACCTCTATCCGATCTTAACTTCCAAGACTAACATCTCTCCTATTTTTTTTACCTAACCAGGACGTTGAAAAGGACAATTGGAACAAAAATGGCAAGTGCCATACTAGTAGCCAGTTGTCTGTCTGCTTGCGACACAATGACAGGCGCATCAGATCCTGATCCAGGTTGCGTCTCTGAGCCAGGGTGAGAGGCTCCACTTCCAGATCCTTGGCTACCGCTACCAGAGCCGGGGTTGCTGCTGCTTCCAGAGCCAGGGTTGCTGCTGCTTCCAGAGCCTTGGTTACCACTGTTGCCGGAGGCTTTGTTACCACTGCTGCCGGGAGCTTGGCTACCGCTACCAGAGCCGGGGTTGCTGCTGCTGCCGGGGGCCTGGTTACCACTGCTGCCGGAGCCTTGGTTGCCGCTTTGGGAGGCCCCATGTTCTCCGTTGTTGCCCTGTCCATTGTTTCCTGGCTTTCCCTCGTCATAAGGCTTATATACTGAACCAGTGGTCTCACACTCCTGATGAGTGCATTCCTGAGGGTAGTACACAATACCGCCCTCACCGGGTTGCTGGTTCTGAGGCTTGTATACGGTCTTTCCGGCGCATGATGATTCATCGCAGTGGTAAGGAGCGTACTGGACACCACCAGCGCAAGAACAGGGGCTGGGGAGATATACCATCTCGTTGGAGCAATCTTCGCCCGGGTAAGGGTGGAAGACGAAGCACGGGCCGGATGGTCGGGCAGTGGGAAGCTCACAGAGGCCATTGTGGCAAACAACTGTAGTAGTGACGGTGGTGACAGTTGTTCCCGAGGCTTCAGTGACGGTAGAGACAAAGGTGGTGGTAACGGTCGAAACATCTGTGACTGTAGCGCCAGACTCGGTGATGGTGGCACCTGGCTCAGTAATTGTAGTACCTGACTCAGTGATTGTGGCACCGGGTAGAGTGACGGTGTCACCAGATGCGTCAGGAGCCTCAATAGCGACATACACCGTCAAGAGGAAGCTATTAGGGATGTTCTGACGTCTAACGAGGCGTCCGCGGCGGCTAGGTGTAACGTTTCCACCACAGAATTCAGAGTCGTCTCCAGGACATTCGATATCGCACAGTTCTTCACCCACGGCTGAGATACCAGAGGCTGAATTTCCGCAGAAGCATGAGCTGATAAATGTTAGCGACCTGGCATTGAATGGTTACGAAAATAGTTAACTTACCCCTCATGGACACCAAAGTAAAGGTTTCCGTCGCAGGTACCAGCGCATACTTCGAGAGTCAAATCTCCACTCGTAATTCCGGCCACGAACCCGGTAAATCCATCATCTGAGCCAAAGCAACCGAACAAACGGAAGTTTCCAACGATTTCTGGGTTGTGCCCAGGAGATGATGTCTCTGCGCCAGTAGTAGAGGCAGTGCCACTCGTCTGATCCTCAGTTGTCTGGGTGCCAGTGAAGGAACCAGAACCTGTTGTCTGATCCTCAGTCTGGAAGGAGCTGGATGGTGTGTTGGTACCGGTTGACTCAATCTGCGTGGACATGGTGTTTGTTCCAGATGTTGCCGTGGTCTGCAGTGTGGGGACAGTGGTGGTACCTAGTTCGCTGCTTGTTGATCCATCCGTGCCACTTGCGGTAGTTTCAGGGCTCGTGGTCGCAGTATCAATGGTCGTATCTGTAGATCCATCGGTGGTAGGAAAACCCTCAGGGTTTCCGGCTACGTTGGACGTGGTAGTAGACGTGGATCTGGTGGTAGATCTGGTACTGGATCGGGTAGATGTGGTACTGGATCGGGTAGATGTGGTACTGGATCGGATAGATGTGGTACTGGATGAAGAAACAGGATTAATGATAGCAGGAACGCAGACACCAGCAACACAGTCAGGAAGAAGAGGGTCCGTGCAGTCGGTATTGGAAGTACAGGTGTTAACGACAGCAGGAACACAGACACCAGCAACACAGTTGGGAAGAAGAGGGTCCGTGCAGTCGGTATCGGAAGTACAGGTGTTAACGACAGCAGGAACACAGACACCAGCAACACAGTTGGGAAGAAGAGGGTCCGTGCAGTCGGTATCGGAAGTACAGGTGGCAACTAGAGGCACGCAGAGACCTGCGACACAGTTGGGGCCAAGAGTGCTGTTGACGCAGTCGGCATCAGTAGTGCAGGTGTCTACTACAGCGGGAGCGCAAATACCAGCAAGACAGTTGGGGCCAAGAGTGCTGTTAACGCAGTCGGCATCAGTAGTGCAGGTGTCTACTACAGCGGGAGCGCAAATACCAGCAAGACAGTTGGGACCAAGAGTGCTGTTAACGCAGTCGGCATCAGTAGTACAGGTGTCTACTATAGCGGGAGCGCAGAGGCCGGCCACACAGCTAGGACCAAGAGTGCTGCCGGTACAGTCGGCATCAGTAGTGCAGGTGTCTACTACCGCAGGAGCGCAGAGGCCGGCCACGCAGCTAGGACCAAGAGTGCTGCCGGTGCAGTCGGCATCAGTAGTGCAGGTGTCTACTATAGCGGGAGCGCAGAGGCCGGCCACACAGCTAGGACCAAGAGTGCTGCCGGTGCAGTCGGCATCAGTAGTGCAGCCGCTTACTACCGCAGGAGCGCAGAGGCCGGCCACGCAGCTAGGACCAAGAGTGCTGCCGGTGCAGTCGGCATCAGTAGTGCAGCCGCTTACTACCGCAGGAGCGCAGAGGCCGGCCACACAGCTAGGACCAAGAGTGCTGCCGGTGCAGTCGGCATCAGTAGTGCAGCCGCTTACTACCGCAGGAGCGCAGAGGCCGGCCACACAGCTAGGACCAAGAGTGCTGCCGGTGCAGTCGGCATCAGTAGTGCAGCCGCCTACTATACTCTGGATACAGAAACCCGTTGCTAAGTTGCATTCGGGAAGCAATGTATTGGTGCAGTCAGCACTGGTTCGGCAGCCGACTCCATTTCTCACAATACAGACACCGACGCTGTTGCACAACGGAGTCAAAAAATTACACTCTGAATTTGTCGTGCATGCTGATGCTGAACTCCCAAAAAGAGCGAGGGCAAGCCCCAGTAAACGATTAGAATTTTTCATGATTGTAACGATTGTGAACAAGTAGCGACTGTCATTAACAAAGACTGGGCAAGAAACGAATGTCGATCCTATTGAGGAACTGCTTGATGTTGGAGGCTAGGATGATGAGTTCGATTGAGTATGGAGGCGACGACCGTTCTTATACTTGACTTTGCATTGCAAGTTAAGACCATTTTGTCTGTTGTTTTCTTAGATACCCTGAATTCATCTTCTCCCTTCATTCCTGCTTGATCGGTGTTGCTATACATTGTTTCGGAAAAAATAATTTCAAGTTGATGTTTTCCTCCGCAGGCATCATTCTTTGCCGAGTACGATGGCGGTGTGTTGTTCGTGTTCACCTACAAGGACATTCCTCGATCGTAATGGCTGGCTCAAGACCCCTCCTACGTCTCAGTCTTAAGTCTCAGCTTGCGCCCTATCATCAGATATTACAAGCCTTGATAGTGGTACCTCCCTGCGTTGACAGTTGTCGATGTCGTCGCTGCCAATCGCAGTATTATCGAATATAGGGACAGGAATGTGTTCGGCTCTCGGCTGGTCGAAATGTTGCTTTCCCTATACTGCTGCTTAATATTGGGTTTCCAATCAACTGTTGGCAGGGCGGATTGAACACCGCGAAATCTGGACGGAGACGGGGGGACGGCTGCGGCCAAACCTGCCCAGTGTCAAACGGCCAAGAGTTGTATACGGTAGTACGCATGAGCATTTTCCGCACCGTCTCCACAGATTAGCTAGACAAGAGGGGCGCTTGCCCTTGTGTCATTCGCAGTCAAGTAAGTCATTTATTGGTTGCAATGTGGTTCTGATGGAGCTAGAATTTTGTGTAACCCCAAGTCAGTCAAACAGGGATGAATCAGCAATACAGGTCTCAAGAGTTAGCATTGTACTAACGTTCTGGCGAAGAGTTGGGCCTCTTCGACAACCGTTCGTTCAATTAGAGATGTCAATTTGCCAGACTTGCCTAAAGATCGTTAGCTCGACCTGTACTGTAGTTATTGCAAATAGATAACTTGAATGTAACGCGCGATATGATCCAAACCCCTGCGAGCAGTACAGCGTAATCTCTGACCCCGCAGAATGAGAACAAATTGAAATAACAATCAATGCCCGTACACAATGGGTCTTGCTCTCGATTTTCCCAGCATTCTGTTCCTATCGGGGCTTTTTTCAGAGTCAAAAACTCATGATATGGGAAGATGCTTCTACGTAGGAATGAAGCCTTATGGGGTAAATACCTGCAGTACTGCATTCGTTTGTGGGGGATGTATTTGAGGGTATGCCCAGCCACCTTCAGCAATAAAACTTATTCAAGTAGAGGAAGGTACGGCAATCCCCACTTTCAGTGTCAATCGATCCACGGGGCAAATCCTAAAGAGTCACCGGTCTTGTTCCCGCCCTTCGAGTAAGACGATTATCTTTTAGGTCGCAGTCTGGGGAAACAGTTCCGAAACCTTAGACAGCTAAGGCCAGATCGCCGCCGGGGGTAGGGTTAACGAGAAACGGCATCGGGCGAGTGTCTCATGTCGGGGCTACGATAGGGCAGCGCCGAGATCTAAAGGAGCTAAAAAATAATGTTTTTATAGTTGATAGTCACAACGATTCAGGGTAATCTTGTCAAGTCATGTCAATTCCTGTTACGTAGTGGCAAATGACAGTATAAACGGGATAAAATTAGGGGAGAAGGAACTCGAATGGTTATAGTCGAGTGCTACTCTGCGTAGAATGATAACTCAGATGATGAGGATGGATTGTAGGACTGTAGTTAGTGTCGATACATGCGCCAGGCTTAATCAGTTCTTGTTTCCCTCTGCACACTTCCTCAACGGGCTATATTTCCGACTCCATTTAGTTATTATTATTATTATTAAGATAAACAGATCACTGAGAGCTCTTTCGTCCGTGTAGACTCCAACCTTAGAGGCCTCTTTTGGCCCCAATTCCAGCAAAGGAAAAAGTGGCAATTCACTTATTTCCACATATATCTCAAGTCTATCAAGGCATCATACTACGCATTAAAGGACAATGATCAGTCTTGCCATTGGTGCATTTAGCTTGGAGTACCTTATGAGGATTGCAACCCCTGCGAGTGACATTGAAATATTTTCTCTTTTCATACTCGAAACAGTCTATTGCCACACGATGAGTTATCTCATTCCATTCAAGCTCTGGATTTTAATAAATTTGGGACATAAGTCACGAAAATTCAGAGGTTAGTTTCATGTAAACTTAGAATGGAATGTCTTGTGCATCGTAATTTTCACCCTCTGCAGAAGGCTGTTGGTATTACTATAACATGCAGCAAATATATTATCTGCGAGTTTCCAGTCACGTATCACTTATGTAGCAGTGGAATAATATTATATAAATTTAATTAGATGTAGTACAACGAACAAATAACAAGCTGTAATTGTTTTGATATATTAATATCGCTTTCTCTAGTCTAAGTAAATTATATAAAACTTAGCCAAGTATATCTACAGTCTCTTATCTTAAACGAACTTTAGCTAGTCATTTATTCTTAAGTTTACCTTGCATAACAGGTCGAAATATAGAGATACTGACTTATTATATGCAAAGTGGAGGATAAAAGCTCAATGTTTTCCTGCTTGTTAATTAAGAATATACCTAGAAAAGACATTTTGAACCTATTGTTATTATGGGATCTAACACTATTCCAGTGCCACAGGGTAGACTGCGCTTATCTGATATTTTGAAAGAGAAGAAAACTGTCTGGATAACAAGGGCATGTTTCAACCTTTCATTCTAATCGAGTTTGTAACAAATGCGAGCGGCTCCTTGAAAAGTTCGCTGCTGTCCACGCCGCTGACACTGATACTCAATTAGCCAACAAGTCCCGAGGCAGGGCTACGGAAGCGCTGTAGACCCGTAGCCCAGCCTTTGTTAGTATTGTAGAGATTTGCTCTACAGGAACTTGGACTGCCTTGGACTGCCTTGGACTGCCGTCGCCTCACTCTGCCTTTTGGCAATTTGACTGGCTACTCTTGTTATTCACTGACTCAGGCGTTCTCCTGCTCGCTTCTAATGATGCCCGGACCATCGCCTCCAGAACATACAGTACTTCAGACTGGCAGAACCACGTCAGATGAGACATGTAAGTGATTGTGAAAGAAACCTCCCAATGAACTGAACATGCCCCTTGTCTATTGTGTCGGCCCTAACACCTTTGTGGGAAGAAGTAAAGCATAAAAAGAAAAAAAAGAAAGTAAGAAAGACTTTTCAAGGTGGCGTAACGCTCCTTGGTCCTTGAGTCGCATACTTGTTCAGGGCCACTCAGTGCTGTTGTGGCTGAACACATGTATGTCACCGCCACCTGAAGGGGGAAGTGTTGTGAGCGGGGTAACCGCGGGAAAATTGTACCTTAGATGTGACGTAGCACAGAGGCAACGCAAGTTGGCGAACTCAGCCCAATCAACATCACATATCTCGCCGCAACGAGCTACCTCTTCACACCCCGTCTTGCTTCTGCCCAACCCTCTAGTGACCAGCTGGTAGCGTACATTAGTTTGTGACCTCAATCAATACTATGGCGAAGTCATACGTTAGATGTCAATTGAACTGGTAGTATATGATAGTACAAGCACTGCATGATGGGGTTAAGGCGGCCAGTGATCTGGGATGCATCGACGTGAGGTTCAGCAGTCTCACTTGCCGACAGGCAGCAGACTTAATTACTAAGGACCTCAAAACGGACATGGAGCGGTATACTTATCCCTGGTACGCAGTCGTCTGTCATTGTTACACATGTCTTACGGGTGAACTCGTTGGCATCGCGGTTTATTTCCGTTGTCGATGTTCCTCAATCTGATTGGTATGTCATCCAGCCATCATTCCGCCGTGGGTCAAATCACCCCCAATTCTCGGAACTTGCCAGGGCTCGTAGGGCTTCGACGGCCATAGTCTTAGATGTCAGATTGTGGTTGGTTGGATAATTACGCCAGACCCAACATCTTTATGTCTCAAATGGGAGGATTCCCATAAGTCAAGACCTCCTAATCCTCTTGATAAGACATACTCCAAGGCTTGGCAGCCTTGGCTTCTGCTCTGACTTGCTAAGATAACAAGGGCCCGCTTTCTGTCTACGGAAATCGCGCATGTGAAATGTATATCGAGGGTGTGTTACACACGTACTGGCCTATCACCACAGGGGTATAGCGGACCATATCACCCGCGGCTAGTTTTGTGTAACGTCCGGCATTTGTCGGCCGTAGTACAACCTTAGAGTCTGAAGACATTAGACTACATTAGGCGTGCAAAAGTCCCGTCACATTTCCAGCCCAAGCCCGCACCTCACAACGACAGAATAGGTAGTGACACTACAATTTAAACACTTGGTATATACAGTAAGAGGGATAATACATATCACTGTTACCTATTCACTATAGTATTATAGAATCTCTTTCTGACCTGGTCGGATAAAGGGATTGGTTCTATTATGAACTTCTAGGTAGCTTATAAAATTCATTGTAGGAAGGGGAGGGACATAACGTAGAAGTTACGTGGCGATATATGTAACATGGGCTTACTCGCTATCAGTAACTCTCCGTACCATAACGAGTCTGGATCAGGGATGGCTTTTAACCAGATACTGGTAGAAAAGTGGCTTAATAGCGGTTATATGAATGTCTTAGTTTTTGCCTTGCGTCGCGTACTGCGCCTCGCAGATCCATGCTTGATGCTGACCTGTCCCAATAGCCCCTGAGATGGCCAAGATGCTTATTACCACTGTCATTTCGACTAATGCACATGAAGGTCCTTGCACGACTATAGGTGCTACTATGCTCTATCTTGGACATTTTACAGATGAAATGCACCGCAATCTCTTGAATACTTAGGTAGGGCAGGTCGGCGAGCTGATCCCAATTTGGCAGTTCAGTCCAGTTTTCACTGTGCCTCTTACACTGAGAACACGGAGTCCACGAAGGTACTGAAAGCATGGGTGCGACTGCTACTAGCACCTGCACACATAATCATGGGCAAGTCAAAACAGTGACAACCTGAGGTGTATGCTATCAATTCCCCTTGCATCTGACCTCGTTGTACCGATTGTAAAGCCTTGCCCGGCTTGGTCACGATCACAAACTCACTCCCTGAGTTTAACCCTTCTCCAGGGACGCGCGTTGAGTTTACATTCCCGTGTCAATATGTTCCTCTCTGGACAGTGAGATAACATACAATTTCAATTGGTAAAAAGAGAAACAGAGAGGCTATTTGGGAAAAAAATATATTTGCAAATGGAAGGTAAAATAATAGGTACGGCATACCAAAGCGTCTCAAATACTTCCATTATCTCTGGAAAAGGCACCAAGTATTGTTTCTGTCGAAAGCAAAGCAATACTACTGTCATTGTCATGAAAGTGGTTACTACGGTTTGAGACTCGAAGCCCACGGAGAACAGCTCTGCCTCTTCTAAAACTGCATTGGCCATTGATATTACTGCAAATGTTACCATCAAATCCTACAGCAGCGCCACCGCCACTGGAACAGCTGCGCAGCGTGGCGATGAAAACAGTACAAACACCGAGGCTACCAAGACCACCGACTCAAAGGCCACTTCTCAGGCTCCAAACCCCCAATAAAGCCACTACCAATGTTCCTGGTGCCATTGCCACGCTCTCTGGATCAGCCGTGACTCTTTCTCGCGATATTACGACTCGATCGAATCCTGTTATTACTGAGGACAGCGTTACGGCTACTGCTCCAGATACTACAGTTATAAATGTCTTGACTTTATCTTCTAATGACACTAAAACCTTTGCATTTCTTTGCTGCTAACTTCACTAGTATAATTATTTGCTCTAGCGGCCTTTGTAACCTCTTCTCGTTTGAACCTTCCGTTGATTTATTTGGATTTTTCAGCTTTAACTAGGCGAAGACTGCGCTAATGAACTTGTCTATTTCTCAGTTCCTGCTCCTCTACCGGTGGTGTTACATACGTTCATTGCTACTCCAATACTGCATATTGTACTGGAACGACTGCTTACAAGCGCGAAAGAGAGAATAGAGCAAGTATAAAGCATTTTTCTGCCTCAAGAATGTTGCTATGATTAACATGGCACTACTGCTATATTGTTCAAACCTTACGATACCGCAATAATGACCACCATGAAGGGTGGGCTAGCTCTGTGCCACAGGAGGGCTCCAGCGATGACTACCAGTAGTCTTCCAGTCCTCGTAGGGGATCCAAGAACAGTACCCAGGGATATAGCTGTGGCTCTAAAAGCTTTGCGAGTGGGTAGGTATCCCAATGGCGAGAGTAGCAGTGGCACTGAAGCCCCTGGCAGTAATTCCCAGGGTTCCAATATCAGAGGCCAGTGATCTAGGAGTGGCAATCAAGGCTCTAGAAACGGATCCTTCTACTCCAGCATCGAACGCTTGCATAAATGTCTGCTCCTTAAGGGGTCGAGACTGTCAGAGTACCTCTAACGGACCGACCGGCTATCGCCAGTATTGTACTTATGGCGCTTGTTTCGCTTAGTCTTGCTGCCATCGTTAACGTGTAAAGAAAACATAAAAACGTTAATTTCAGGATTTTACTATGTAGTTTGGATAAAGGTTGGTTTTCCGAAGAACTTGTATTCTTTTCTCCAATGCTCAATTATAGTAATAGAGACTATCATATTCTGGATGTTCCTTGACCCCTGTGTCCGAATACCCTTTCCAACTCGCATACTCAATGCGCCATTGTCCCTATTACATTACCTTCATTCCCATAGCAGTTTTTGCGGCCATACCTTTCAGATCAAATTGCTGGACCATCTTCGCCGAGCCTGAGCCACCAGAACCGTCGAGCACAGTGATAGCAGCTTCAGTTGTGCCATTGCCGGGGGGACAGGGCGTAGATGAATTTACCAGCTGCGGCCAAGTCAATCAGCCCGGAGTCACCATCGCAGGTCAATTCAAGCTCAGACATAACGCTCGCATCCTCAAGACTCATTTCAACAACTCAGTTTGGGCCGAAATCCGTGACGAAGGCTGTTTCGGTGACGGGTGAGATGGCCACCCAGCACGTGGCCATCTGACCCTCGATTTCCTCAGTAGCGATATTTGTTGCTTCGCAAGTTTTGGTGTCGATGTCGAGGATTACTGCACCGAACGAAGCATCAGTGGCGAACACCTTTGACGTGCCGGGAATGGTTTGAGAGCCGAAAAGCACAGCCGTTCCCTCAGGCGAGCTTTGTGCTTCTTGTTTGCTAACAGTCACGGCCTCGTTGGCTTGCTTTGCGTTAAATGTTGCAATGAAACCTACGTTGTTCACAGCCGGATCTCCCTTGACCATTGCCAACAGCATGCTCTCGTCGTCGGAGAAGAGGACCTGCGAAACAGTGTTTGTAGGTCCCGGGGGTGGCGTAGTTTATTGAAGGTCAAATGAGCGTAGCTCGTCCATGCCGGTAAGGCCCTTGTTGAAGAAGCTGCTGAAGGAAACACCAGCTTTTGAGCCCGTCATACCGGTACAAACGATATTGTTCTTCATCCAAGCGGCGACAGTATTGGGAAATTCGCCCGGGACTTGGATAGATTCGCCGACCATTGCGAGTTTCGTGGGGTCATCGCGTGAGACGGTCAGCATGCTGCGAGTGTTGGATCCAGCGTTGACCGCAAAAATGTGCTGAAAGTGACAGAGCAGTGACTTTGATGCATATTGAGGGACATGGCCCGACTTACATTGCCAGCAATGGTCAGTGCTGACTGGCTAAGTAACGCGTCAGGTGTCGCGGGATTGCCATCAGCATCAATGGCAATGGAACCTGCACCGCCAGTCATGGTAACCTGACCCTTGGAAAGAGTGCCACCTCTCCTGATGGGGAGGGCTAGAACGCTGTTTTGCTCGTCGTTGGTAAGGAAATAAACCGCTTTGCCCGTCGCAGCAGCATTGTTCATCACTGGGCAACCTGCGGGATGGCTGCTGACCTCCTTTGCTAACCAAAAGAAATGCGTGTAAAAGGATGGAGATTCTTGTAGAAAAGAACATCTTGAGCTTGAACGTGATAACTAAAGATGCAAAGAAAGAAAAGCACTTTTACGAACCGCAGACCGGCCGCTTAAAATAGATGATGGTGAAAGTGCAATGAATTGGATTGAGCTGGACTGAATTATTACAATCTAGGGCTACACATTCATTGTTATAGTAATTTCAGTTCAACCTCTTAACATCTATGGCATCACCTTGCTTGTTATCCGAGATCTGGAGACCCGGGAGCAAGTAATCAAGATTTCTCTTTTGGGAAGCAGTTACTGCCCTTGTCTTTACGGAGTCCGGCTTGACACCTGATTTATTTTCTTGCTCCTCATCGTGTGCTTATTCTTGGATGCTCAAGGTGTAATAACCAAGGTTTCCGTTTGCGGTCTGGGTGCCTCAGGGAGTATTACCTGCCACAGACCGGCTAATCATAGTGTACCGGGTAGAATCTACCTAACTTTCAACGCTTTACGAAACTTTACAGGGATTAACGGTCGATATTAATAGAGTTGGGAGTAAGCGTAATTATCCTTTAGAGAATAGAATGCTGCAGATCTCACTTGTTTGTGACTCGTAAGTAAGCATGGAATTGAGATTACTGTCCAAGGATTGGATGCATTGTTGATTGTGGGCTGAAGTACCCTCAACCCTCAGCTCGCGTATACAAAGCATACAAGAGTGTGATGTTTTGTTATTAACCACCATTGCGACGCGTACGGTCTGTAATTCAATAGCGGACTGAGGATTCAGGCGAAAAAACCAGTGTATATTTATGTCACGGCAAAACGTTGAATGCAAACACTACGTTTACTTCATCCGGCGACTATTCTATAATTCTCTCGTCACTTGGAGTCCCAAAAATGGTGAGACATGTCTGGATAAGCTACGCCCCAACTCAATTTGGTAATATTGATCTTCTCATCAGTCTCGGGGCTGAATTGACCAAGGCCAAAGGTTTAACCAACTCCCCGAAACTCAACTGAAACTTGGTCCCATCTACAGTAGCGCGCAGGGAAGCAGAGCTGATGCGCCAATGTCAACAACTTCGCGCTGGCCTCGAAAATGCCATTCAGTCTCAGCAAGGGGTTGGCATGGCTGTTGGTGTCAGGTCTCATGAGGGCAGCTATCCTCCTACTGGGAGCGCCGCTTATCAAGAACTGCGGGATCATCAAGCGGTACCTCGCCATTCTACTTCAGTGACTTGGGGAGCTATCCGAGAGATACCTTGTCATCTCCGCAGATGATATCACTAGAGTAATTTGGTGATTTCCACGGAGCGGTGCAAAACAACAGCCACAAGGCTTCCATCTTATTCGTCCAGGGCGAAGTCAGGTATAATTGTCGTGTAAGCGATGTCGACCAAGTGACTGCAGGTTATAGAGTTCACTCAAGTAAGTAACCACTCACTTTCATATCAGAACAAAAGGAGCCTTGCTTATATGGCAAAAGAATCGAAGAGCCCTGTCTGGACCACTTGCACGGCGATGCAGATAAACCCTTCGAGCCCGGCAACCATGCCCTAACAGCTTCTGCACAGCTGATAGCAGCGTGTGGTTATCCATCATCCAACATCAGCTCGCCTCCACCGATATCAGCAGCCTTCAACAATTTGCCGTCACCAATGCTCGAGCGGTTATTGAGTTTGGCGCCGGATCTGTCAGGCGAAGGTGAAATGACGCCGATTTAGGCCTGGACCACTATTCGGTGTCGACCAGACTTCGGTGGCTTTGATACAAGAAGATTAAGTGCTCTTGCAAGAAAACTAAAGAAGGCCGCAAAATGCCACAGGTGAGTGATATAGACGCATTGATTGTATAGCTCAAAGTGCTAATCAGCGACAGATTTGGCGCAATCGTCAAGGAGTCTGTTTTCGAAGGCTTAGTGTATGAAACGCTGATAAACGGGAGACTGGCCTGAGTTTTGGAACAATTGAGTTGATATTGGACAAGAGCAGAGAAATGGACGTAACAGTGCTTCAATACCCCCAGTCAAGGTCTGCTTTCGTTTGTGTATCACTTCTCCGTCTTACGGCACCTGTGTCATTAAAGGTGACTCTTTACAAGAAGTGACTGCGAAATCGGCCCTGTATCCTGCATCTACCACGTCAACTTGACAGGGTCTGCTAGATCGGGTGGGGACATGCACGATATCATCACCGTCCGTGAGTAGTGCAGCCATCTCCCGGTCAGGTACGATTCCAATGTCCGTCTCATTAACTTTATGCTTGGGGATAGGTAGCTTATTATAGTTAGATGAGAAATAATAGACCTCCAATCACGGTTATTAACATCCGCGGTGATTTCAGTTCATTTTCTTGATCGACCAGTAATTATGAAATATTACGAGGGGTAAAAATTCTGTGAATATTATTCTCAAGATGAATGAAATACCGAGACTCTGTCAAGTGCATGCTTCACGTGTCGGTCAGGGTATCTATTGCCTGCATTTTCTTGACGCGACCGACAGACGAGACTAGGCTCAAAAGACACGCGTCGTACCTGAATTTGACCCCGCGCTGACGCAATCTCTTCAGGTACCAAGATTCAAATAACCCCACGTAGAGAGAGAAAAATGAAAAAAACCATAGCTAGAAAAGGTGCATGTTCCTGTCTCTCATGCCATGTTTGGGCATGACTGCGGGGAAGATATTGGGTTTGTGTATGCCACGCAGAGAAAGGTGAGGTGGCAGCTGAAGTGTCAGTTTCCAACGTTCTCAACGCCTAAAAAAAAGCCTAAAGGCGGTGAAGCCTTTGCCACATCATGTGTTGGCGGTTGGAAGTCGAGAGAAAACCGAGGACAGACTAGAAATGATGAATCAAATAAGCACGCGAAGTGAGTATAAGACATCACACTTTATTCTGTCAACCCCCAAAGAGTCCCGTTTATTTTCCTCACCGCCTAAGTCAGCAGGACTTATACTATTCTAATTGGTCAAATTCCCCAACATGATTAGCTAATGGTGATACCGGTTCACTGGAATAATTCTTAGCATTGAATCTACCGAGATACCTTTAAACCCGCGATCTGCAACGAACCACTCAAGCTCGCCAAAGCAAAACAGATCTGACTACTACCTACGCTAGGTTTGTCCCTTCCTGGTCCTTGACTCGAAGGCATCCTGGCCACTAACTCTTTTGTCTCATCAGAAAAGCTCCAAACCCGGTCTCTGAGACCATTTCACCTCACCCGATTGCCCCGCATCTCATCTCATCTGCAGCATCATCATGGGCGCAGCCGAGAGCAAGCCCCCGCGCACCAGCGTTGCGGCAGGCGCCAGGAGACGTGGTGGCCAAGGTGTACCTGAAGGCACTGATGCGTCTCGCAGCGGACAGACTTCGCGACGAGCGAGAGTCAGTGAGGCAGCAGCTCGTATCCTCAGCCCTTCAGGCGCTGGCAAGGCCGACGCCATACAGCAACTTCTAGAGATTCCCTTCGATGCTGAGGCATTTCTCCAGTTCAAGGCTGCCCGGGCCAAGGCGTTGGGTGATGACAGCGAAACTGGCGAGGGCGACGACATTGCCGAGATTGAAGACTACGTTACTCGTGCCTTTGTCCCCACCGTTCACGCTCATCTCAAGGGCCTTGATAAGGCCTGCCGAGGTGCCGAATGGTCAAAGCCGCTCCAACGCTTCTTGACGAGACTCCAACTCGGTTCCAAGAACCTCAGCGTCATCTATGACTCAGACCTCAAAAATGTGGGGATTGAGCCTCCTGAGGAAACAGAGTCTTGGATCGACCAGAGCGAACCTTACAAGTTCGCAGGACACATCTACCGATTCGTTGGTCGACAGTGCCGATCTGCATCCTCAGATAGACATCTTTATGTCCTATACCACCCTGACGCAGAATGGCATGCCGACTTTTACGACCTTTTGCAGGATAAGCCCCTTCCCAGCAACTTCCTCGGCTTCTCCGACAACCTCGATGCTCTCGTTGCCTATGTGAGGTTCGTTCGAAAGCGACTAGGACGCCGCGCCAACTCGGCCATGTTTCATGTCCTCATCCCTAGCTCTCGACCCATCGCCATTCGAGACGCTCTTGAGTTCCCTGATCTAGGTGATCTCGCCATCCACGGCGAGACTCACAATGGAAACAACTACGTCTGGATGAATCTGCCCAGTTACGATGACTACCCAGCAAACCTTCTTCTCAAGCACGTCGAAAACGCCGTTCGCAGGGACAGTCCGTGGAAGACAACAGCAACAGTCAGCACGTCCCTGGTGGGGTTGACAGCATCACTAGCTGGTGCGGCATTTACCCTCCGTGTAAAGGGCGCACCTTTCCCGTCACTCAAGACCTTTGGTGCAGCTGCAGTTGCAACAACCATAGCCAGAAGAGTAAAAGGCGCAGAGTATTTCCCTCTAGCAGTCCTCGGAATGGGCAGCCTCTGCACCACGATAGCAGCACTTGCCGTAAACAGAGGTCTCAGCAAGAGAACACCACGCGTCATTGGAGGTACAGACACACCCAAGGAGCCTAAGGAGGAAAAGGAGAAGGAGAAAGAGGATTCAGCGGCCAGTGAGCAGGAGGACGTCAAGGACGAGCCGGAAGAGGTCATTCCTGAACCCGAAATTCCCGCGCCGCCACCAGAGGAGCCTCCCGCCAAGATCAAAGACGATTCCGATGCTCACTCCATGCTGAGCCAGACGTCCAACACCAAGAAGTCGTCAAGCGGCAAGAAGCACCGCCGAAGCGAGCGGGGAGAACGCAGTGAGAGAAGTGAGCGTAAGCGCAGTCACAAGTAAACTAGGTCGATGTGATATCGTTGGCAAGACAGAACAAGCAAAGTACACACGGATGGGGCAGGAACTTTTTTATGTGTATTTACGATTTCATTTCGACGCTTTTTTTATCTCGATATGTTCTTCGTGCAATCTTTCGCTTGCTACAGAAAAGAAAAGGAAGAAAAAAACGCACAAAGGTAGAATTATAAATTGAACACCTCTATTATGAGGCAGTTACTTCAAGCTGTTTGTTATCACTCTATGCAATTTTTTCACAATGCAAAGCATTTCACTTGAAGCTTGGACTTTTTTCACTCGGAGTTCGATGAGTTTTGAGCGTATGAGGGGACTTGAGCCTGTTGATCGCTGCTGCTGGCAGGTACAACAGCATCCTGACAAAACAAGATACAAAGGGGCATTAACAAGTTAAGTTCCAAACATTTGAGCTATAGTGTGACAGCAGTTGTTGAACGTTAGTAGAGTATCACGCTGGTCTAGTGTTTCTACTGTCACTAACAGACTAAATTGCTAGCCTTTCGCAACCACACATCCAAGTCTTTACCTGCTCTTCTTCCTTAACAGCAACAGCACACCGGTCACATCACCTTGCAACCTTTCCTTCCCCTTCTCCAAGCCTGCGTCAGCAAGAATATTCTCAAATTTCCTCCTAGCCTGCCTAATTAGATCATCCTCCGTTCCGACAGCCTCAGGATGGGCTTGTCTCCATCGCGTAACAGGACTACCTGATCCGAGAACCATTTCCATCTATTCCAGGTTCATGGGAGGATAATAGGCGAAGAAGCCTGTATAAGCATCAAGTCTAGTACCCCACTCCTTGCGCACGAAGAGTCTGGGTCAAAAGTAGATACTGGAGAAGGCAAAGTCCAGGGAAGTACCCCTCTACCAATTCAACTCAACAAACCAATTTACTACTTGGCCAAGCTTTAGCTTTATAGAGCATGTCATATCACATGTTTAGCTAATCCATAGTTATTATCCTTTCGGACATTGCTGCGTTAAACGCATGCATTGCTCGGTCGGAAGATAATAGATACCAGCAGAAGTTCGCTACTCTCCTGTAAGGAAGCTTGGCATGAAGTTGAATGGATCAGTTTCTACCACATACAGAAACACTAAGGCACTCCCAGGGATTATAAAAAGCTTGGTTCCTCTACAAAAGACGAAATAACCTAGCCACATTATGAGAGTTCAGGTACGTGGGTTCGATAGAATCCCCAACAGGTGTGGTGCCCGGTTTAGAGTTTCAGATGAGCAGAACTTACATTCTTCGTGAAAAGCCAAGGCCACTAGGGTTTCCCAGGCTGAGGCACATAGTCTCACGGTAAGCAAATATAAATAAGGGTCCTTAACACTGGTTCACTAATCTCACTTACTTCATCCACAGCTTCACAATCCTAACAATCATATTGACGAGCAGGACCTCTTCTCAGGCTCTGGGTAGGTGCAATTATTCCCATCTTTTTCTTCTTAATAGTCCCAACCTAACCGCAGCTGCTTCCGCCCCCGATCTACAACCGATTATTATCTCGGTCCTTCTGTGTCAGCAAAGGCACACTGATACAAATGCTCGTTAATTCCAACCCGGGCAAGTTTTCAGAGACTGTTTCTCATACAACACAGAGGCCACGCCCAGGGGAGAGGGAGGGAATCGCGTACCACTTCGTGTCTCGCAAATGATTTCGACCGACCGTTTCATTGAACATACGTTTTTCAGCGGCAATCATTATAGTACAAGCAAGGTTATCGTTTCCCGCCAAAGACAACAAGGATCTACTCCCTTACTTGACATAGATGTCGAGGGAGTTAAGGCTATCGTTCAGCTTGGAAGCTTTAATGCACGCTATCTGTTTATAAAACCTCCGAGTTTCAAGAGCCTTAAGGATCGACTTCGTAGCCGAGGAACGGAGACCGAAGCGGTCATACAGAAGCGGCTGGCCCGAGCCAGACATAAGCTCCAGTATGCCGAAACTTCTGGAGTCTACGATATTGTCATCACTAATGACAATCCCCGCAAGGAATATAAAGAACTGGAGGCCTTTGCTTTTGGAAGCCGCAATTAAGCTGGCTCGTTGGTGTTGTGCTTCCCAGCACTGATAATATGTACTCTGTTCTACTTATGTACTTGTCATTAGTCTTATTCAAATACCAATTGCCAAGACTGTCGCGAGATTAGATACAACAGGAGGTTCACACCAATTCACAATAGATTTATCGCAAGCGATACCGCATCGCTAGCACGATCCTGCCACTAAATTAGTTAGATAGCCTTCGAAGATGACCTACAATTTCCAATGACGAATCTGTTTAAGTGGAGAATGGTCGCGGAGACTTGCGATCTTTCGGGTAATTGGTATCAAGGTACCTAGCCGCCGTCGGATCTAGCATCCGAAAAACTTCAACTATATTCCTTTTTTCCACTTCTCAACCTGTTAATACCTTGGGTCAATGAGTTTGTACCGGCATTGGCTTTGACATATAACCGTCATACTGAACTTGTGCACGCTGCAAGTGGCCTTGAGCAAACTAGCATCAATGCCTTCAACGGAAAAGTCCCCCGAGCCGACGGGGGGCGACTCACATCAAGTACAACCCGCAAGGTCGGACGTACGATCAACGCAAGATATCGATGATACACCTGTTGTGGATATCGAGTCAAGCCTCTCGGCATGGATATGTGTTCTTGGAAGCTTCCTTTTCCTCATGCCCACATTTGGTACATATTTCCCCTCTAACCCGCACCGCACAATCCGCTGACTATCTAGGCATGATGCAATCTGTCGGCACCTTCCAATCCTACCTTGAGTTAAACCAACTCAGTAACTATACAGCTGGTGACGTCGGCTGGATATCTGGAATGTACATTTTTCTCGCCATGCTTGCCGCTATCCAAGTGGGCCCCGTTCTTGACCAGCGAGGACCCCTGGCTGTAGGTATTATCGGCGGCGGTTGTACTGTTGTTACGTTTCTCCTTCTCGGAGAATGCAAAAACTACTGGCAATTTATGCTCTGCCTTGGCATACTCGGTGGACTCGCAACTGCTATTGCAGGTACTATTGGTGTAACTGTTGTCGCAAAACTCTTCTCGAGAAGGCGAGGCTTGGCTATCGGAATAGCTCTAACTGGCTCTTCTATCGGAACAGTCATCTTCCCCATTACGCTCCGATCATTGCTCCCAAGGCTTGGTTGGAGTTGGTCGATGCGAATTCTGGCATTTATCATCCTCGGTATCTTCACGCTTGGGACACTATGTGTCATTCCTTATACTCGACTAGCCAAGCTTGTCGCTCTGCCGGTCACAAAGAAACGTGGCATAGCTGTTCTCAACTTCTCAGCCTTTCGCTCCGTACCATTTTCGTTACTCTCAGTCATGTATTTCGCCATCCAATTTGTGCTTTACGGCATTGGAGGTCTTCTACCTACTTTTGCAATCGAAGCTGGTCTGAAGGCTGAGACTGGATATACCTTACTTTCTATCGTTGGTGGAGCTTCAGCCTTTGGTCGTGTTATACCTGGATTAGTTGGCGACAGGTTGGGGCATTGCAATGTCTTGATTTTCATGATGATAACGACACTTGTCTTCATGGGTGCTTTGTTTATACCCTTTGCCAACAGGAGCGTCATTCTTTATGTTTTCAGTGCTCTGTGGGGCTTTTGTTCCGGAGGCTTCTTATCTATAACACCGGGTAAATATCACAACTCCAAGTCGACTCAAAAGAAAGGCACCTAACATTGTTTAGTGTGCGTTGGAAAGACATGCGACCCAAAAGACTATGGCCGATACTACGGTAGATTGTCTTTGCTTTCCCCAGAAAGCGCTTTACTAACACGCTATTAGGGACTCTTAACTTCTTCATCAGTTTCTCTTTACTTATCGCAATTCCTGCCAGTGGTACTATGGTTGAGAAAATGGGTACTCAAGCACTCAGCGGACTTCTAACTGGTGTAATTGCGCTAGCATTGTGTTGTTTGATCGCAGCCAGAGCCTTCCTCGTTGGAGAATGGTTTGCGATTAAGACCAGAGTCTGAGTAACCCGGGACCTTGAGAGAGAACAGTTCTAAGTAAGGGTCTGAAAATATTGACAGTAACCATTTAATTGAGTGGGTTCGCTCGAGGGAGTCATTAATTGCCACCAAAAAAATGCAACTCCACATCGTGGCACCATAGACTAAAGTGTTGGGTACAGCTCAGGAAGAGTAATCTCGGGGCAGAGCTTTTGCAAGTAGGGTCTCCCATATGTACAGCTAACCTCTTTTCAAAAGTAGATTTCTGCAACCGAGACCTCCTAAACCTAGGCTCCTTGAAAGATCATTTATATGCCCAACTCCATGCAGTAAAGTTGGTTATTGGAAATATAAATACCGTCAATCTAAACAGCGCGGAACATGTATGCCACCATCCATAGTCCAAGCTATGGTGGTGTGATTGAGATGGCGAATGATCCTACAGGTGGATACGGCGCGTCTCATGGGGAAGGGGGCTCTGAAAATTTCACAATGGACTACAATTGCTAGCGTATATTCATATGGCAACGGATGGAGTCGATGTTGATAGAGTAAGTTCGCCTAATTGTTCAACAACAAAATCGTAAGAGTATATCCAACTTACAAGGTCAAGGGATCAGTCACGCTGCGTTCTTATTCCCTCAAGCGACTCTTGGCCGATCCACTTATATTCATCGGTGAAGAAGACGCCTTCTACGTCTGACGAGCCTCGGTCATCTGATCATGAAAGAATAATGGCAAAGGTGGAGGTGGGCTAGAAAAGCCTTCCGCTAAGAGATTACCAACGGCTGTTGCCATCACCGTTTGAGCAGCGATCGCCGTTGCAGTACTTCAAGCCTGATTTCAATTGGCTCAAAAATTACTGTCGGGCCGATATATGAGATGCCAAGTCCATGTTATCGGTGCGACTCTCCCCAAATCCCCAGTTACCCCAACTTAAACCCACATCATTGACATCACCCGTCTCCAGATCAGCGTGATTTTAGGTTACCGGGATGCGGGGAAAAATTGTAGTTTATTTTGTCACTGCGACGATGGTATTTAGCATAAATCGTCTGGTGTTTTTCCGAGGTACATGTATATATAGAGAGACTGCTCGCCTGAGAATTGGATTAGAAGCAGTTTTATCTCATCCTCTCCAAAAGCCATCATGAGATACACTCTATTATCGACCGTTATTGGTCTTGCCCAATTCCATACTCTGGTCACTGCCCAGTCCTCTTCCACAACCATCGGTGTTCCCACAGGTACACCCATTGCGGGCGATTACAATGGCACCTACCGTCCTCAAGTCCATTTCTCACCACCTCAACATTTTATGAACGACCCCAATGGCATGTTCCGTGATGCCGATGGGTTGTGGCACTTGTATTATCAGTATAACCCCAAAGAATTGGTCGCTGGTAACCAGCACTGGGGACATGCGACATCAAAAGACCTGTACCACTGGGTAAACCAGCCCATTGCTCTATTCCCGCCAGAGAATGATACTTTTGTTTTCTCTGGAAGCGCGGTTGTTGATGTGAACAACACTTCTGGCTTTTTCCCGGACCAAGACAACGGCGTTGTCGCCATCTACGTAAGTACAGCACCATATCTAATAAACTCCAAACTAACGACTTGCTACAGACTTTAGCATCGCCAACAATTCAGGACCAGGCTATCGCCTACTCTCGAGATGGAGGTTACACTTTTGAGCCTTATGAGGGAAACCCAGTCATCAACAGCACTTCTTCACAGTTTCGTGACCCTAAAGTCATTCAGTATAATGACTCGTGGATCATGGTAGTGGCTTATCCTCAAGACTTTGCGATAGGCATTTTTGAGTCATCAAATCTTAAAGATTGGACTCCTACCAGCAACTTCTCTCATCATGGTCTGCTCGGTCTGCAATATGAGTGTCCCATCATGATTCCTATGCCATACATTGACGAAGATGGCGAAAGGCAGGATGATATGTGGCTCATGGTTATTAGCATAAACCCAGGTGCTCCTTTGGGCGGTTCCATCACTGAATACTTCCCTGGTCACTTCAATGGTACGCACTTCGAAGCTATTGACGGTGCCGCACGCATCGCAGACTTTGGCAAGGACAACTACGCTGGGCAGTGGTTTTATGGTCTTTCCGAAGACGAGAATCCCGTGTCGATAGCTTGGGCATCTAATTGGCAGTACACACAAGTAGTCCCCACGGGAGATGAAGGCTGGCGAAGCGCAATGAGCCTCCCGCGCGAGAACTACCTGACCAAAGCGAAGCGTGTGGGCTGGAAGCTTGTATCCAAGCCCTACGACCTCAGCCCTGTTCTGGGCCGCGAGCTCGCTTCCAACGACAGCTTTGGCAACTCGACACTTACCGTAGACTACTCAGATGTTTACTCCAACGCACTATACTGGGAAGTCAACATCACTGGTATTCCAGACACTGGTGTCCTATCAACGGCATCTGTAAACTTTACCTTCCTGAACCCCGGCACTAATGAAGCTGTCAAGGGTGGCTACAACCTTGGAGGTGATCCAGTATTCTATCTCGATCGTGGCGCCACCCGTGGCTTCGATAACGTCTTCTTCACCGACAAGACATCTACTGGAAGCCTTCCAAGCAGTGACGGTTCGTGGAATATGAGTGGTGTTATTGACAGATCTATCTTCGAAGCATTCCTCAATGGAGGTGTCGATAGCGTGACAAACACGTTCTTTGCTACGGAACCATTGACTCTTATGATACTTAGCGCAACAGATCTGCCGGAGGACGTAAATGTCAGTGTTAGCGTTCGTGCTTTGGACAGTGCGTGGCAAGACTTAGAGGGCGAAGATGGACTAGTGCAAGGGAACCAAACTTCTACTAGCTCAAACTAAAATAGATTGGGTATAGCGATGGATTCGTCATCGCCGTTATAAGAGATCCAATACAGTACATTTGACTTATCTATTGAGCCTGCCGAAAACAGCGTCTTCGCCATACTCTTGACTTAGTGGCCTTTTACAGTAAAACCCCGAGTTAAATGTTTGAAGACCCAGATGTTGACAAGTCACCGTGAGCACGGATTGTAAAAGGTAAGGAATGAAATGACCTACCTATCCAACGTAAGCAGTTCATATTATCTCTTATAGCAACGAAAAGAAATGGAGCTCTGTATGAAGCTTCGGGACATAGTTGGCTAGAAATAAGCATCGGGGACTTTTTGGACCATTATCCAGAGCATGGCCAGTATTAAGAGATGTCCAACAGGTTGGACACTCCGCATTATAAAAGAAAATACTTTTTGCTTTGTTCTCACGAGCTTGCTTATCAGGCTATGAACGACATATTCGCCGAGGAACAAAGAATTGTAGGAGAGGAAAGTTTGAAATTTCTCACGTTTAGGCCGAAGAAGAGATTCTTCGTGCAACGGAAATTGCTATGACTGAGACTGAGTTCAGGCCCAAGATGATGGCCGTTGGCAGACTCTGGTTCGCTGTCAATATGCTGGACCGTTCGAGGTGTGAAGAGAGGCGACTTGAAAAACGAGCTTCTCAATGTTCCACGGGAGAGCCTCAGAGACGTCATCACAAGAGTGAGGACGCAGTAATAAGATGCATTTGGTATGCACTCGCTCCTCGGATAATGAGAGAAGAGAGCATTAGCTCAGAAATTATAATCTTCTTTTTTATTTCTAGAGTACCAAATTCGCTCGTCAGTTACTTGATATCCACAAGAATCGTTTAGGCTAGGGAGTACAATGCTGCCTAATAGAAAATCCGCATGTAGCATAAACTTTCTCTCGTGTCTTGAGTATAAACGTGTCATAAACAATATTCTAGGGTTTGAGGGTCAAGTACATCTCCTCTCGTACTGTCACAGACAATGTGTGCCAAAGCCATTGAGCTAAACTTGCATCGCACCATGGTTTCGGCCACTTTG
Organism: Fusarium aywerte; assembly: GCA_013186375.1. Lineage (NCBI taxonomy): Eukaryota > Fungi > Ascomycota > Sordariomycetes > Hypocreales > Nectriaceae > Fusarium > Fusarium aywerte. The sequence continues at coordinate 63,554 of JABCQV010000084.1, forward strand.
TGCCTCATTAAGAGTTTTGCCTCAGAAACTTCACATTGGGACAAGTAATACTACCAAGTAAAACGAAAAGGGAGGACGACTATTACCGCATTTCGTCTTCAGCAGAATCGCGAGCAAGATTCTTGTGATTACTGGTTATAGAATTCCGGGCAACTATGTAGACCTGATGGTATTAGCAATATGTTAAAACCGTGTTCTTTTAGCGAGGTTAACCAAAACTTGAGCTTCGAATATTTTTACTCGGTGACAGATCTTGACCGCCTGGAAAGGAAGTTATATTAAGTTACGAAAGCAGGGATCGCAAAAGAAGAAGAGGAAGAAGAAGAACCTTTGTTAAAATTGGTGAAGGAAAAACCCAAGAGGGGATATCTTACATTGTTGCGAGAGATAGAGCAGATAAATTGGTCTCAGTCCAACAATCAAGGTTATGGCATGGTAGTACTGGAAACTCTTAGACAGAATAAGGGTTGAACTTGGCATTTGTTATGGCAACATCATCCTGAGAAACGGAGCAGGGTCCTATAAACAAGCAGCAAATTTTTAACTACACTTTAAGGCATCATCATGCCTATATGTTTTAACACAATAACTCTCTCAATTTACTACAGAGCTTAGGAAGGAGGGTAAATGATAGCTTTTGTAGATACTGGGACTGCAGCGTCCAACATGACATAGTGGTTGGAAGGTGGCCCTGGAGGCTCTTTGTAGGCTCTCCCCTTTCTTAGAGTGCCTAGCCATGGCGTCCACATGTCGATGGATGCCTTGGCTTGGACCTGAGACATGCGTTTTTGTCTGGTTCGAAACGACGACGCACAAAGCTCTGCTTTACAGAGCAGTACTCCCACCCTTCCAAGCAAAGCTCAGGGATATGGCGATACAGTTGGCATCTGAACGGGCCGCACCTAGCGCAAAACTGCACATATAGATGCTTATGGCTGGTTGAAGTCGAAACCTTTGCTCTGCGCCAGGCCCATTCCACATCGTTGGGCCCTTCGCGGCCTGTGGCCAAGGACACTCCGCCATTCAACCGACGGTGGATGGCATAGAAATAGGTATTAGTGAGTCCTAAGCAGGTACTGTCAATTGTATCCAGATACGTAAAGATGGCGTAATGCAATTCGGATGGTAGGTCGAGGATGCTGAGTCTCCTGGAAGACGGGGTCGTATGTACGTTGCTGACTGATGAAGACCTGGCACATCGGGAGACGCCTGAGTTTGGTTGGCTACCGATCGAGATTGACCGCGACCTGCCTCTGGTTGGTGCTGGCATGTCCACTATTTTGTGCTCGAGGGCCGGAGTAACAATTTGGGGTAGAAATCTAGGTTTGTTGTGCGTAGTAGCTGAAGACCTTTCAGTGTCATATGATCAGGAAGGGTATAAAGGATTCCGAGTGAAGAACTTCTGCAGAAGCAGGTAATCGTTGTCGAAAGAAAGTGGATTGCTGAAGTAAGGGACTGGCCTGCTACTACTGGAGCGCATTTGTATTGTAGATTTCTGCTGGATCCTCTCGGATCTTTATACAGTTGACTCAGGAAAGAAGGATCCATGAGTTTCTATTTCCATTGCAGTTATTTATGACATGATGTAGGCCACCCACAAGTCCCTAAGTAGTAACAAGCTGGGTCTAAACAAGATTTGGTCATGGACTTGTCAATGTAACCGGGGATTTATGTTGCCAGCTCGCGTATCGGACTAGACGAGATGCCCATTGGTTATAGCTCAAGGCCCATTCCTACTTCGGACTCGACGGAGAATGTATGCGAGACTTGAACAGCACTTTAATCTCTTATCAACTTAGTAAGAGTGTCTGTTGTCAAGGTGGAGTAAAATTCTGCCCAGGCAGAAAGAAACAATTAACCAAGAAGTTTATATAGATGTTCTACGTATAATAGAATGAAGATACTAGATGCATGGATTTGAGACGAGCTAAACAAATAAATTTGAGCCACCGCTGAATGGCGGCTCACTTTCTCTCTAGTGTCGAGTAAAGCTTGTGTTTCTTAATAGGCGCAATGGTAATCAACGCAAGTATTGCCCAAACCAGCATCAAAATCCAGACGTAGTAAAATGACACCATGAGAGATTCGATAGCTCCTTTGTACCATCCAAGGGGAAGATGTCGCAGCGCATTCAGGTCATCACGGATACGCTGTATCTCCTCGGCTGCATTCGGTTGGTCTCCAAATCGAGCCCAAAGGCCGCTGTTCAAGCTATGCTGGTATACAACGGACGCAATAGTAATACCGATAGTGCCTCCTAGACTTCGAGCTAACACTTGAAAAAGAGTTAGCATCATCCACATAGCTCGTTTCGTTTAGCGAAAGGCTTACTGATTGTCGATGTAACCGTGGCCAGTTGCGAATGCTCCACTGCTGCAAGGCAAGCGACCTGTGTGATACTGAATACGGCATTGTAACCAAGGCTGACGATGAAGAATGCCAGGCACGTCATCCAGGTCCAACTAATCTCGTTCTGAAGTGTGAACACGAATGTGCCCATGATCAACGTCACGGTACTGCTGATCACTATCCCAACGTACTTGCCGGTCTTCTTCATCAAGTACCCGAGCGGTAGTGCCCCAATCAACCCAAGAGACGAAGGCAAGATCTTCAGTCCCGCAGCTGTAGCCGAGTCTCCGCGTGCTTGTAAATAAAGTGGTATATAGAAAATACTCGTCAAGCTGATGGCAGCGCAAAACGCACTGGCAAGACAAGTGGCAAGGACGGTGCGGTTTAGTAAAAGCTTGACTGGGATGATCGGTTGGGAGGCCTGGAACTCGCAATAGATAAACGCAACAAACAGGCAGCCTGCGAATGCGATCGCTGCGATTGGGAGGGGATTAGACCAAGGGACGATGTTACCTCCTAAGCTTAGACCAAGAACAAGGCTCGTCAGGAAGCCTGTGACCAGAAAGACGCCCCCGAAATCGATGCGCTTGATGTAGGACTTATCGGATTGTTTTGGTGGCACTTTTATCATAACATACGCGATGATAGCTGAGACCAAGGATGGGACCACCTGGACCAGAAAGGCAACTCTCCAGCCAATATCGCTGTAATCACCTAGCATGCCACCACAAACCGCACCCACCATAGCACCAGAGCCGTAGAATAGGTTCGCAATACCGCCGAAAATAGCGCGTTTCCGAAGTGGTATAAGGTCCGAACCGAGGAACATCGATATACTCATCAGGCCTCCGCCGCCAATGCCAGCGACGACTCGTCCAAGGATTAATGCATGTTGACTTGTAGCCAGTCCACAAACAAGGTTTCCAGCAGCAAATGCAAGATTACAAAATACCAAGCCGGGTCCACGACCGAAGATGTCTGTGAGACGGCCAGATATCGGCTGACTGGCAGCGTTGCCTATGAGATATGCTGTGGCGAGCCATGAGAGGAGGCTGAGTGAGTTGAATGCACTCGAGATCTGAGCAGACAAGGTTGCGATGACTGTTGTGTCCGCGGCTCCGAGGAAGACTCCGGACCATGCAGTCGTTAAGATGACTGCCAATCGCGTAAAAGACAGGTCCTTACTGATAATAGTTCTCTCGTCTCCTTGTTGACCTGTCTCAGTCGAATTTGAAGGAGACGTTCCATAACCTGGATTCTCGGTCTCTGTACGAAGCAGTGGCGATGTCTCAGACATTTTATGATGTAGTTTGAGTAGCACGACGTTAAACAAAAGCCTTCGCAAGGGTTCCCAGCGCAAAGACTAAATGTACTGTTCGCGAAACACGCAAGCTAGAGTAAGTTAAATCGAGGAGGAAGCCAAGTAGATTTTCAAGAAGGTGGAAAGTTTCCTTTGTATATTGAGCAGACTGGAACCCAATACCGCTCACCATGTCTTATCCCATACTCCCTTGTACAGTGTTAACCTCCTTAGTGGCTTGAGCCGAAGGGGATTAATCACAACACATACCATCGTGTTGATGATTGCGAGGTCACTTGTCTCAGCCATTCTCGACTGAGGATGTCATTTGTTCTTGCAGCTGAAGCAAGCAAGTCAATTAAGCGGGACCGATGAGTTGTTCACTAGTAAGACGAATGCTTTTCAATCTCGTCACCATGGTCTGACATATTTAATATTCTCTTCCGTGTTTCAGTCCTCTCTGTAGTACGTTGAAATATCTCTGTGCCTAAAAACCTACAGGTACAGGCTTACTTAGCAAGCGACAAAATATAGCTTACAGCAGTAGGCATCAGTGTTTCAACCAGTTAAATACAGCAACCCTTTCTATCAAAGTTCCCAACAATACCACACCTCAAGCTTAACAGCCCAACAACCTTATGTTCAATTGAACAGGCAGAGTCAACCTAATGATCACCCTATGATATGTTATCACCTTGTCCCATCGCCGCCGTCTGCGTTTCCCGCACCTTGGATCTTGAAGAAGTCAACCATTTGTTTAAAGGGGCTTTATCATGCCGTTATGAACAGACCGAAGGTTGCTGGATAAGAAGGCTGAATTCTTGGGTATACTAAATTTGGACGCCTAATTGACAAGACTTAAGGCAAACTGCTGAACTTTGACATAGCACTCAATCGCGCTATGATTGCTGCTGACTGTACCATGGAGTACTGATGGGCCAAAACACCTCGTGACTCGACTGGTGCTTAATCACAACCCGAGTTGCGGAGAGATGTCAACAGAATCCCTCACAGTAGGAAACATGATAAATCTCATTCTTATAGAGGTATGGTTCGGTTAATTCTACTCGGGTCTCAGTTACCTTATTGGACAAACTGCTTTTGCCCTATGACAACCTCGCACCTTTGAGCAACAACTGTAAATGTACCCTCGGATGCTTCAATGTCGACACGCCGCTCCACCATGATCCCACTTGAAGGGTCGAAACGAGGCTCTGGCGTTGCAGGAAGACACACATTTCCTCGCACAATCTGCTCCTGGCTCTCTGGAATCGACTGAATACTGGTAATGGAGTATGGGTCACGTACCCTACAGGTAGGCTTGCGCGCCAGCCAATAAAGTTTATGGCCCTCACCCTGATCTGGGACACGTTGGACATGACCACCCTTCCCCCAAACCCCTGGGGTTGGTGTTGATTTGCCGGTTGCAACCCAAAAGCGAGGGTTGAAAAGAGGCGTGATCATAGGTGCTTGGCCGACGAAAATTCCGATGCAATCTTCGCGCAGAGACCATACGACAGATGCATCGTGTTGATTGAGCTAGAATTCACGGATATTAGTCTCATTGCGCCTACATCTTCAGTGGTTAACTAACTTTGAGTACAAGAACAAAGCGTAGGATCGCTGCTGACATGCAGAAGAATCCCAAACTGAATAGAAGGCAAAGTCCGAACTTTTTCAAAGGATTCGCTCGGATGCCAATGACAACCTGACCAATATTAGCAAGCGTCATATGCGTGACGGCAAGATACTCACTGGAATTGGGACAAGGGCTATACTGATGTCCGTACACAAATTGAAAGACAGGATCAGAATGAAAAATATCAGATTCTGGGGAACGCAGCGCGCTGCCGATCTCATTAGCTCAACTGCAAATATACCAAGGTTTCTTCGCCACCTACGCCCAGGATCTGGCCAAACCTGCCACAGGTGATTGAAAGGTCGGCATGTTAGAGCCAGCGTCAAGATGATAACTATCAAAGACACTACCACATGCAACATCAGAGGCCTCACAAATCGTTCCGTGCAGAGGCCTCGAACAATGCGTCTGTAGAGACATAGCATATTGAACTTGAGCGTCCAGAGGACAGTGACATAGAGTATAAGGCTAAGCAAAAACATCTGTGAGCCATACGCCCACTTTTGGTAATCCTCTTTACTCATATTCTTTCGCTGCTCGAAGCTGAGGTCGGAGGTGTGTCGTCCCTCGGCGCCTTTGATAAAGGCTTGGCCCGAGGCGGCTGTGGCAGTCCACAAGCACTTGCGCATGACATTAGTGGAAGGTCGTCCTAGATGGGCTAACACTTACTGCAACAGCTATCACGAGGTAGTCGTCCCAGTCGTAATTCCGGTAACCCACCATTTTTGTACGACAAAGGATTCGTGCGGCTATCATGACAATACCAACAATGTAAAGAATCCATATCTCCATAACCTGCTTAGTGACGGTATCCATCATAGTATAATGATGGGTGGAAATGGCCAAAAGATGAGAATGTGAACATTGTCAATCCTCGACATGCTCTGCATTTTCTAGGCTTATTATTTCCAGGCCCTGGCTGTTACTGTGGGAGTCTCCACTGTCGCGGATATATCTATATGACATGTACTATTTGCTTCTAACAATTATTACGGAGCCGATATCACGAGACACTTGCGTTACACTTGTCTTTCCTTTTCGTTCAACTAAACCCAGTCCACCCTTTACCTCGTACAAAACCCCGGCAAGCCCACAGGTACTATTCTGAGATACATCTTCCTGCTCTGCGCTGCCATAGTGGATACGCCAAGATACTCAATGCGTCTAAGCGAGGAAGACAAGGGCCTTTGTGGGACGATGGTATGTTTCACAAGCAAGCTCTTTATCAATTGGTTATACTACAGCTCTTGGTTAGTGATGGCTCATCATATAAGGTAGGTCAAGCGAAGGGAAGTTGACCGGCAAATTTGTAGTCCCCTTTAACGGGACGGATGAGAATTTCATCTCCGAAGGTATGTGACTTGTCAACAACAGCAATACAAAACTAACCAAGCAATGAAACAAGGAGCCGACCCGGCACCGTAAACGTCCCCGCGTTACTCCGAATGCCAGTGGGAAATACCGGCATCGCAGTTAGTCGCTTACGGCACAACACCTATGTCAATTAGAAAGGAAAACTAAATATTTTACCAATCCATCTCATTTTTCTGGGAGTCAAAGTTAGATCAGAAACATTACTGACTATTACCGTCTCGAAAGAGACGGTGGCCTAAAATATAGGGCTTATATATCATGATCACGATCCACTGTCTATCAAGCTCCATCGCATCGTTATCTCTCTTTTTTGTCTTCTTTGCTTTTGCTTATCTTTCTTGCTTTTTTCTCCCACCGACTCACGCTGTCCGCTCCTATTGTGCTACGGTTACGGTTACGGTTACGGAAACCGAGCAGGGCTATCTCAACCCGATTGTATCGGTGGAAAAGACTTGCCAGCTGGGACAAATAATGGAGCCAACTTCGTTTCTTTTCTGAACGCTGGGTTCTTGAGCATCCCGTATGACTCTGGTATGTGTGTCTTGTTTTAGATAGGCGATCTTGCTAGTCATCTCGCTCCACAGTAGGGCCCGTCCTTTCGATTCACAGACGCGGTACATGGACAATTCATTGCCGATACTTTCAGAAACTATGGAGTCGGTTAAAATGCTGTCATTTAGAACTCAATGGCCCGTGTCCTTGACGTTTCAGGAATGAGCCCATCTCGAACCATTTATCTGTCACGAGCCTTTATCCCTGCGCTGATTGAGGTATCACGGCATCGGCGGAGTCTCAAACTCACCCATATGGAATTTACTATGTTCGGTGGAGGAAAACTCGCTGTCCTAAACAACGTCGTTGAAGTGGATTTTGAGTCCGAGTGTAGCAACCTCAATCACGGACACGGAAAGGTTGAAGTCCGTCGATTCATTTCATTGTCAATCTCGACTCACAATGACGTCGCGTTAGGTCTGGTAGATGGAGGGGTACTTGACTCGGTTAAAGCACTACCTCGTGCCTATCAAGTATCGCCGAAGCCCGCAGCGGAAGATATTGACGTTATGTACCTCCTTGGCTGGCCTCAAAAGCTCCATGTACACTATTGGGGGCTGTATGTCTGGCTGTGCCGCTCATTGCCTCGCTTATCATCGTTGCTGAAAACACCCGTAATACGAAGTCGACCTCACTCTTTCATCTCACTCTTATGTGTATAGAACTCATCTCAAGTATTGGTGATAATGTCTAGTGACGAACAAGCGCCTGAAGAGGTCAGTGGACAAACTGCATTCTGGATCCTGGCCTCGTTGGCCGCAGCCGCAGTTGTCCTTCCTTCTACAACGAACAATCGCGTGCAAGGTCGCAAACTTTTCGGTGGTAACATCGATCTCTTGCGGTGCATCTCCGGGGTTTGCTTACTTGATGGCATCATTGACCTCAGATTTCTGGGCATGACTACTTACAGAGCGTTCATTACACCCGAGCGAGTGCAACGTGCGGGACAAGCTTCGCCAAAAGCCAGTGTGGTTGTAGCTAAGCTGACGCTGGCTATTTTCACTGTCTTTCCTCAGATGATCAAGACTTTGAGTTTGAAGGGCGTACCAGCGACACAGGTCTGCGCCTCAATCTTCTTCTTCGCCTTCATTACCAGATTATTGATCGACCTATGCGGCTTGGAGCTCGATGAGCCGTATACTTCCCCAATTAAGAGAGACGAGATATCCGATCCCGCTGTACTTCTGGTAATACTCTTCCAGGTACCCTTCGAGATCTGGATCTGGTACAATATCAGCCTTTCGACCACGGTGTATCGGTCCGATGCATTTGACGATTTCTGTACCATATCATCGTATTTGTGCTTCGTTGCGCCGGTAACACAGTTAGTTGTCTGGCTAGCTTATGTGGTTGCGCGTCGACGCTTCGATGTCTCTGCGTCTCCTCATGTCATTCCCGTTCGGGCACTTTGTCTGTACTATATGGCCTTAGGCGCCACGAGTAGGCCTGCATACGACGAAGATTCACAGTCACAAGCCAAAACAAGACCAGTACCTGACAGGGCAGAAATGCTCGACCGTACCTCGGGGACGATGGTTTGCGCGATTCTTCTAAGTGTAATTGTGACCAAGGCCCTGGAATTTATAAGCAAATTGGTTTTCCCGCAAGCAGCCGTTACTGAGACTGTTGCGGCGTCTACGCAAACAGGAGGGGACTCAGTGGATGATCATGGAAGAAGTGCAAAGGATGGACAAGAGGTAACAACCTTAACAGGATCTGGACGCAACTGGCTGAGAAGGTCAGGTGCTATTATTGACCACTGGCTTGTTAGCTTTCTTTCCGTGGAGTCAACAGCCAGTGTCAGTATTACGCTGACAGTCTTCAACTTGATTACTACAGTGATGTACTATCTTGTATCCTTTGACGGAACTGGGACAATCAATCCGGGCTGGACGAGCGTCTTGGGTTAGGTCCTTTTCATGGTAAGGAAAGAAGACAGTCAATCACCGGGGTTTCTTTTCGATTAAGAGTTGCAGTAGACCAGGTGAAATAGCTGGGCTCTGGTGTTAAGTCAACGGAAAGACAAACACTGATGACCCTTTTATATGAGATGGAACGATACAATACGCCTCGTGGATCACTGGCAGCTCAGGAAGATATAACTGCTTCCAACCCCTGGGAAAATGGACTTTGTTCCAGCATTAGTATCCCAGTATTTGACAGCAACATTCAACCTGATTAGAGATTTACTAGATTGTACCTCCCCCTCAACAAACCGTAGCAAAATTACAAACAAAACAGATCAACCACTCTTGAACATGTGCCACGTACAGAATAAAAAGTACATTTGCAACAAATGCAAACGACAGCTCAGGAGCGAGTCGCATACCGAACTTTGCGCGAAAGGAAGGAAATCTGGGCAGTGCAACAACAGAGATCGTACGACGAGCACCGAGAAGGTGGAATTGGGTTGGTCAGCGTGCAAGACTTGCTCTGAAAAGAAATAAATGATGAGTGGAGAGCTGTGGCGTTAGAGTGAAGGTAATAACAGCAAAGTCGGTTCATAGGATGTAGCCATGCAAACATAATGAGACTTTGAATCAAGCACTGCCTTGTCTGTGTGACATACGAAAGCTCTACCGCGAGTCACGATGAGTTTCGATTATAAAAAGCGCGTTTAGTCTCAGGCAATTGTTTCTCCTCTCCTTTTTCTATTACCCACACCTTCTCGATACAATCTATATTCTACACTTCACTAACACCATACAGCACTAGAGACATATAACTAATATACCTCGCTATCTCAACTAAGGTAACAGTACCATGTGTCACCTTATTTATACCAACAATCTTTGCAGTCGCTGTGGACGTTGGCTCAGTGGGGAATGGGACATTAGGCGGTGCAGAACCGCTAGATCACGATCACGGGACGTAAATGATCGTTGTCAAGAAGACAAATGCACGGAAAGCGAAACGACCAAGAGGTTACATTGGACGTTCTGTCGGGAATGCGTTGCAGCATACAATGAGTGGTTACGGCGACAACAGCTTCAGGGAAATTGTGGTTTTTAAGTAGACTACTGGTAGGGTTGGTTATCTAGGTCAAATTGAACCTTGCGACCGCGTTATACATTTCTGAATGTGGGTTTGACAGGGCAAGCTTTCGTGCCATTGTGGACGTAAGCGGATCCTTTCTTTTATGGTCCTTATAGGTCTCTATCAGGTCCTCACATCTATCAACTTCATTTTTCACTTACAACTCGAATTTGAAGTCTGTCTCGTTTACGGTATCATCGAACTTCATACGGCCCTCTGGAAATACTGATGACCGTATTACGACCAAAAATATGTCTGAGGGAAAATTGGACCTTTTCTGCTACTGCTATCCTCTTGGCGGTTCTTGGAGTTTCTCTATTTTTGTCTCAGGAGCCGCAAGTTGAGCTAGGAGTCGACAGATGTCACTCAGCTGTTAATCCGATACTCCTCCTGGTGAAGCCGACACTTCATGGGAAGACATAGTCTCATAAGGCTGACGGTTATTTTTTCGACAGAGGGCCGCATATAATGACGCTATCAATCATTTCTTCAGAACACTCCATTATCGTGTCCCATTATATGCAGAATCCGGCGATTTAAAGGCACAGGGATCTTACCACATACCCTATATCAAGAAAATAAGGTTCTTGGAATTTCCATTCCCCCAAGCTCAATCAGTAGAAAAAGCCTGCTTGACTTATTGTTTTTACCATAAGCTTCTCTTCTTTATATAAGGGGCTTTAAAAGGGCAGCGTATAGACAGGCACAAAATGACGATAAACTGTATTCCTATATCGATCACTATTATAGGGCCATAAAATTAAATATATAGATAAAGTGAATCTCATAAGCCATTTTGCAAAGCCCCACAGAACTAGGCTACAATGGTTGATAAATCTCCCCTCAACATCATCACCACAGTCATCATTACCGCTATCATGGCACAATCATCAGAGTCTGAGAAGTCAAAAGTGTTTGGGCCGGTTCGCATCATTGAACCAGTTGCAAAACATACGCACACGGCAATTCTTCTGCATGGACGAGGCAGCGACGGTCCAGAGTTTGCCCAGGAGCTTTTTGCAGAAACTTTGTTCTTAGATGGAACCAGCCTTAGGCAGAAACTACCCAGCTGGAGATGGGTGTTTCCATCTTCACGTGAACTCTGGAGCGAGGCGTTCCAGGAGGATATGCCGGCTTGGTTTGAGGCCCATTCTTTGACAGACACGACGGCGAGACAGGAATTGCAAATTCCCGGCATCAAAGAGTCGACTGATTATGTCAAGACGATCATTGATCAAGAAATTGTGAATCTTGGTGGAGCGAGTGAGAAAGTCATATTGGGTGGAATCAGTCAAGGTGGAGCGATCGCGATATGGACTCTTGTTCGAAACCAGATTGAGAAGCCATTGGGTGTATTTTTCGGTACAAACACATGGATTCCTTTTGCTTTGAGTTTCAAGAAGTATATGAGTCTAGGCTCGTCGGCGGAGAGGGATGAAGGAGTCACGTTCGTGGCTGATATGCTTGACCGATCAGCATTTGCGTCCCGCTTAGATCAAAAGTCATCACCGTCTACACCAATCTTTCTTGGACACGGCACTGACGACGCTTATGTCGACGTGGGGCTGGGAATACAAGCTCGAGATGCCCTCATCTCATTCGGCTACTCGGTAGAGTGGAAAGAGTATACTGGTGCTGAATTGGAAGGGCACTGGATCAAGACACCCGAAGAGTTGGAAGATTTACTGCGATTCTTTACAACAAAACTCAAAGACTAAATATCAAGAGATCATTTCCTACCGCCCAAGTCTTCGCAAAGACATTTGGGAATCTTTTCCTCCATCGCCTAGGTGCTCCGGTGTCAAGCCCCGATGGGCTCAGCCTCGTCCCGGACACACTTAAAGCAACCCTGTTCCCAGTACGCGGAGACCCCATTCTGACCCGGAGCAAAGGTAATATCCTTCTCATAACCCTTGAAAAGAAAACAAATCTTGTAGATCGGCGTGTTTTGGCCAGGCTGATAATTTTCCGCATAGAACGAAACACAATCTTGTGTGTCGCCGCAATACTTGGCACATCCGTTGATGTCTTTTCGGATATTGCTTTGAAGGTAAACGGGCGATGATTCGAGATTGACCCGAGAAACGTCCTTGGCGCAGACTTTGTTATCAGGATATGGGGTAATTGGAGTCCATTGTGGGCAGGGCGCGGTAGAGGTTGTGGTGCTCGATATGTCGGACGAGACTGTTGCCACGAGATCGGAAGAAAACGTGCTTGTGGGTTCGGTTGTGCGAGGCGATTCGGATGCGGTTGTTATTGTTGAAAAAACGCCAATAGTAAGATCTGTGGATCGAGGCTTGCAGGCGCTGCCATAGACGGCCACGGCTAAGCAAGACAGGGCAAGAGCTTTGAAAGACGCCATGTTGGAGTCGCTAATCTGAAGAGGATGTCAAGAGAGATGTGCAAGAGAAATGAGAAAAGCCATCATGGGGATTTAGAAAATATATGAAGAGTGGGAAATTACGATACAGAGATCAAGATGTTTTAGACTCGATTGGGGTTAGGTTACTGGAACTATCGATTCCCATGCCAAATGTAGGAAAGCCTCTGTGAACGATTCGCCGACTAGACTAGACTAGTATAAACGCATATATTGACCTAATCAGAAGAAAAGGATGTTATTTTAAGTCTCCTGCCAAATGACCAGTCGATCTTTCGGGTTCGAAAAGCGTGACCAACTCTCAAAGCCTAATGGATCTTTTGATGGCTGTACCAAACTCGTAATCGTTCCTAATAAAGTCCTGCAGTATTTCTTCTTTGTGGTCTCGCACGATTGAATAAAACCTGTCGTAATGCGGCTGGTGCAGGTCCAATCTCCCAACCAGTATGAGAACCCACATTGCATACGGCCTGATATCAGCTAGCGATAGACCCATGTTGATAAGTGATTTGAATGTCTGCAGCCTCCCGCCCATAAATGCCAACTATAATTCATTAGCTTACTTATGTTCAAGTGCGATCTCTCAGCCTACATCTGTTAGAGACCATCCGTATTGATCTCGATCGTATAAGGAGGCCTCCTTCTTTCGGATAGCTTCAACGACGCGGTCCGTGTTTCCCACTTGAACCCAGTCGAATATCTCGCTGTCATCAGGACGTGTAGTCCATGTCCTCAATTTTGCTGTCCACCCACTCAAGGCTCGGCAGGCTTGTAAGTCCCACGCTTTTCCCATCAACCAAAGTGGTGGTTGAACGCGTATCCGATAAACTATGATTCATATGATCAGTATATACTCACCCCGTTCAACCAAGACAGGATCATTGACGGACCTTGCATGGCGGAGATATCATCAGCCACTTCATATGACTGGTAGAGGATATTACCAAAGATCCCAGCGCTCTGCCAAGGAATATACCAGTCTTCAGACCGCCAATTCGAGCTGGTATGACAGGAATACTTTGCTGAAGCCACAGTTGAAGAGGCTCTAGTACACGTGGTTGTGGACAGCTTAGCGCAGTCATCCTGTTCTTCGATTATTTCAACCTCAGAAAGGTGGCACATTGAGTCTTGCCAATTCTTCATCTCCGATATGATGATCTCTGGCTGAGCTCGCGACAATGCTCTATTGGTTGTTAATCCGTAAGCCGCTATCTCTTCGAAGGGAACATCCAGCATACATTAAATACGTTTGCTGGGATAAAAACACTAGCTGAATCGCAGATTGAAGTTGTTGCTGATGCTCCTCCATGACTTCCTGTTTCATCCTGACCTTGAGCTGAGCCACTAGTCTACGACTTTTCTTTGCGGTATTGAGTTGAGTCTCCATGTCTCCCACCAATGATTCAAGAGTTGCAACAGCTTTTCGACAATATTCCAGGCTTCTTCTCGCAACGGTGTCATTCTGCACCATAGCGCGCGTTCTTTGAAACTCGACGTCCATGTCTTCAATTGCGGGAGCAAGAAGCTCAAGTTGGTCGATACATCGTCGTATGCTGGAAGGAACATCTTGTACTTCATCCCACAGTCGCTTTAGTCGAATTGTGCTTGTGCTAAGCCTCCCTGCGACACCGACCACAGTGATGATGCTGGACGCAAGGCCAAGTATTTCTGCCATACTTGTGTAGAGGCGCATAAAGCGAAAGGAAATGCTAATTCCAGTTAGAAAAACGTGGAAAATAAATGATGAGCGCGCCAACTCTCCCCGCTTCGTCTAATACGCCATTACGACGTGCTTGTCTCTTAGTGGTTGAATATTATGCTACATTTATCATAAGGCGGGTTGGAAGAGCTCTACCAATTGGTTGTCGGGAGATTAGCCGCATGTATCGCTACGTAGTACTGTGTGTCACAGCATAAAAGATCCCTTTTTATGATCTGACAACCTATTTCCTTCTGTCTCCCACTTTACAACTCAAATCCGCTCGTCAATTGGCGTGAGTCAGGATGGATAAGCTCTGCAGTCTGCCCTATTATGAGTATTGAGACACTGGAACTGTTTTTGTAACTTCGTTCGTTGTGCTAGAGTAGTTAAAGCATGAAGACGGAAGAGTAAGCTGCTGTGCGTATAGCTCTATTATATGCATGTTCATCTTAGTTAGAGTTCAGTTGCTGTATGTAACATCTATTATGCTAATCTACCAGGGTTCGAATTACTTAGAGGAGGTTAGTCTTAATTGCATAAAAATGTTAACCTAAGGTATGTCCGTACTCTGAAGGGAACCCATCTCGCAGGACATTCGCAACACCGAGATATGTCTTAACCATTATAATTTCAGTCAGGGCCCAGAAGACCTAAGAGGAAGAAACGAGCTTTAACCAAAAGTTGAAGTATGAGGGTATTATCTTAGCATATTCTTACTATACTGCTAGTGGATACTTCTGGTCATTCCTTTGTATCATTAGTCGAACGCTTCGCTCTTTTATACACACATCTACAAATAGACTTCGATACCCTCGTTAGCTAATCGCAACATCACTTTCAGCACCGTCCGCCCATTCGTCGACCTCCCATCATGCCACCCATCCCGCCGCCCATGCGTCCAGATCCCAAACCCCCTCCCATTCGACGTCCACCTCCCAATCCTCCCATTCCTCCTCCCACGCGACCGCCTCCCATTCCTCCGTGGTGATGGTGATGAACTTCTTTAACTGGGCGAGCGCCCATCATACCTCCGCTGCTACCGCCGTAGCGGCGGCTGCTGCTGTTTCGTCCGAAAGGCAGACACATTCTGAAGTTCTTGGGTTGGCTTGGTTGATTGGTTTTATTGTTTTTATGGCTTCTTGTTGAGTCAGGCTCGACTGATGTTCAGTGCCTTGTTCTGTGTTGATTGGGTATTTCTTGATCAAGTCCGCTTATTCTGAGAACTCGTGGGTGTAGTAAGAGAAGGGATTCAAAGTTACTTTATTTCTTTATGACAACAATGAACCAAGTAATTAAGATGAAGACAGATGAAGTATTTGTATTTCTCACAGGCTACCTATGACATAGATCCTTTCGACCTGACACTCCAACTGAGACTGTTAAACCTGCTTTACAATCTCGCAACTGCCGTCATGGGGCTCCGGCATGGCAAGTACCATACACTTCCAAGTCGCAACATTGAGGCGCAGAGCGTTGGCACATGTCATGCTGCTATCGCTGAAGACTTGTAGCTGCGGTGAACAGGAAATTTGTTCTAATGCCCAGAAACGCCAAGCCTTAACCAACGTCACCCCATTGGTATGGCCAAGAAGGGACTCGGCAGCCACGTAATGGTTTTATGCTTGGCTCATGACATGCATGCAATTTAGGATATTCTGACCCTGATTCCTTCCAATGTCAAAGATCCGGTTGGATGTGCTTGAGGGATCTTCTGCATGTAACTTGAGAGGCTGTAAGCTTTGTGCATGCATTGAGTTACTCCTTGTGTTCGAGTCATCTACCATCACGATTCAAGGCGTAACTAATGTTCTACTTTTATTTACGTAATCTCGATCTACCTCCACAAAGATGCCTCGATAAGGTCCAATACAAACAGTCTTGCAGGCCGTATGTCCTATTTACAATTGAAGTGGATATTAATTTAAACTTGATGATCGTTCGCTAGGTGCAAGTCCTCCTCGTGAGAATGTATCACAGCGGTGGCATAGCTTGTGAGAATTTCAATCCCCGCTTCAAGCACCTGTTTTGACAGCCGGCCGTCTTGAAGAGGCTTCGTCTTGAACCTTGGGGTGATCGAAGCCTGGATCTTATGGGACCTCGGGAAAAGGATGGCAGGCTGAATTGACAGTTCTGAAACATATATATATGATAGCCATGGCTAACCAAGTAAGTAGCTGATTGAGATTCTATTATTTACCAATACAAGTACAGCGCGTTAGTAGCGAAGACTAATTATCCAACGTAACTACAAGGCTAACCCTTCTGCCTAGGTCTTATCAGTGCAAACGGCAGGAACGCATCTAGACCTTACGTATTTGTGATTCCTAGCGGGCGACAGTTACACAGGCGTTTGGCCAAGATAGAAAGCCATCGCGAGTTATCACCTCGACCAAGGATAACTGTTACTGCGTAGTCCAAACACCCGTGAACGGATCAAACACCCTCTCCCCATCCTCACCTGCTGTCTCTTGTTCCCTCATCATCGACATAGTAGGCGGCGTCGGAAAGTCAAACTTATGAAACGGCTTTTTCTTGTTCCCTTTCACGTGAACGTCGATTTTTTTCTTCCTGCCGAGTTTCACCA
Source organism: Fusarium aywerte (assembly GCA_013186375.1). NCBI lineage: Eukaryota > Fungi > Ascomycota > Sordariomycetes > Hypocreales > Nectriaceae > Fusarium > Fusarium aywerte. The sequence goes on from JABCQV010000084.1 coordinate 80,470, forward strand.
ACTTTGAAAAATCCCAGTCGTTGATCTTGTTTCCCTTGTTTGGGTTGGGCTGTTGCTGGATGTAGATAACCTTGAGCCACCCACCGGTAAACTCGTCGTTTTCGATATAGTAGGAAAGCAAGTTATCCAGGCTTTTCATGATTTCCGGGTCCATGAGCTCATCGTCCCGGTAGCTCTTTTGGATCAAAACCACCTCGGCATTCGTTGGGAAGGCAGGGGCGTCTTCCTCCCACCATTGTTCCTTCGGACCTTGCCATTCAAACCCTTCCTTTTCCAGGGGGAGCCAGGGGAAGGCTGTTGCCAGGAGATCGATAGCATTGATCGTCACCTTGGACCCTCTACGGTACACCTTGCGTACTGCGTCGCTTCTACCAAAACACCCCCAATGGTTTTCAGCCGGTCGAAGACGACAATCGTACTCTAACGCGCTCTCCAAGCTCTTTCTGAGGTGTAGCATGGTGACATATGCAGCTTGATCATGCATCTTGTTAGACAATTGACATCTCAAGCCACCGCGAACAGTAAGAGTCTTGAGTTCCTTAGGCATATGCAGGAACTCCATAACAGACTCAGCAGTGTAACACTGATTGAATTCATCGGGATCGACATCGGCTTGAATGCTTCTAAAAGCCGCAATGTGATCCTGACTCAATTCATCTCCCTCGTCAACAAATTGGTCGATATAAACATGTTGGACAGAAGAACAGCCCGTCAGTTGATGTAAGGGAGGGGGGTGATCTTCGTAAGGCGCGTAACGTGGAAACGAGTCATCTCGCTCGAGATGCATAGTTCCGAAGTCGACGGATTCGAGACCAGGAAGTAGCATTATGGCGCGAAAGTACTTTCCTTGATGGAACCTGGATAAATTGCGGTCCTCAAACCAAAGCCCTGTTGGAACACCGACGGAAACCTCTCGCAGGCTTTTCAGGCCTGGTGCCCAGGAGTCCCCATGCCAGCTTCTGCTGATGAATCGGGAGAGCCAATCAAGGACGTTCCTAGAAGCATGTCTGTCTCTTGGGAATCATGCTGAAAAGTCAATTTGCTGAACCTACGTTGGTTCACTGCTGCGGGTTTCATCATTGACACTAGCATGTCTCAAGACATTCAGCCGGGGGCATATCATAATGAGCAAGATTTTCAGGAGACTGTCGTTACCCTGGTTAAGTGGCTCATCCGGCGTAATTCTACCATATTTTACAAACATTCCAAGACCATATTTTTTCAGCAAACCGATGTACTTGGGCAAGTGTTGTGTAATGAAAGTTTTTCGATATTCCAGGCGACATATGGATCCGCAATGGCCTTCTGCAGGACAGACGGTATAGTCAAGTGTAGCCAGTCAGTGACGACGCCGTAGTCTCGGTACGCAGTCCTGTGTCGCGCGAGTACAGTGTCTCCACCATCTGCGAGACGACGACATGTGAGAGCAATGTTGAAGTGGTCTGACAAAGGACATAGGTCGAAAATCTCAGCGATCAGTTCATTTGGTAGCTTCAGAAAGGGTGAAGGTGAGTCTGAAATGGCGGCCATGTTTGTACAAGAAGGAGATATCACGACGATAAGATGTAACGTAAAGAGGCGAGAGAAAGGGGTTGCGAATATTCGTTGGGGGAGGAACCGGGGTCATCTCGGGTCAGATTAATCCTAGCAGGGTTCCCCGTGTAGGTACTTATAACGTACAGTACGGATACCTAATCAAGTTGACTTTTTAGGATATTTATTATCAGCGCCGTAAAGCTTAGATTTGTACCTCAAATAACTCCTAGCTAGACATCTGGACTCTTCAACCAATAGCAATAACCCTAGTTGCACTAATTCCTTATTTAACTAACCTTAGTGAAAGCTACCTAAACGAATGAACGTCTAACTAATCTGCCATAACTTCCACTATCAACTATCTTCGACCTGCTGATGCTTATGCAAGTATAATTGTATGATGATTGTTTTTGTTACTTCATTTCGCTACAGAGTCCGCTAATTTAAGCTTAAATTCCAACCAGTCAGGCCAACCACGAGATAGCGAGATCAGATAAAACATACAACTTATTAATCACGCTCCTTAACTATCTAAACTATTCTCATTATCCAGCAATTTAATGTATTCCGTTCCTTAGGGTCTACGGCAAGTGACTTACCGCCTCATGCCCCAAGCCTTCAGCTAACGTGAGAATACAGGGGTCTTTTTAAGGCTGTGCTTGAAATCAGGGACCAACATGGGGCAGTGCAGGCGCTCAATCCGTCCTTATTATAGGCTGTTAATGATCGTCATAGCCCCTTAGACCCGGTTTTTAAAGCAGGTGCGCGTGGTCGAAACTATGGAAAACCTTGTTTCTGATTGATTTGGCCCTCATTTAAATGTTCGAGTCTGCCCTGCAAAGTCGCGTCTTTTTAGTCTCAATTATCATCCTAGAATATCCTAACTACCGAAACAAAATAACTGAACCAGCATTGCACAGTTTTACACACATACATCCATATCCTACATCAACTACAATGTGTCTATTCAACCTCTTCTCAAAACACGAAGAACAAAACGACCTACCCCCACCAAGACCAACAACTGTAGGTCGAAGAACACCAGAAGCCACATCTAGACTACAAGGAAGCAAATTCGCCAGTGATAGCAGCAAAAGATCATCACAAGAAAAAGACAAGTACGGTTACGGCACTGGATACAGCTCCGGTAATGGATCATTAGGTGTCGGCGGGCCACATGGAGGCTTATACGGTGGAGTGAATGGGGGTATTTACTCGGGTGTTAGCGGAGGATCGAATGGCGGTGTCAATGGAGGTGTTTATGGTGGCGTTTCGGGGACTTCGCATGGTGGTGGCCTTGCACCCGGTGGGATGGGTACGTCGCCTGGAGGAGGGTATGGATATCTATGATTGAACAAGCATAAGATGGGCAAGCATGAGTATATTCAATGGGGTCATATCTGGTGTTTTCAGCATGGATGGAGCCGTTTTGCCAAGGAGTATAATTGAGGGTCCTGCATCGCGTTATTTTAATGATACCACTATTGTTTTATGAGCCTATTTTCACACACAAGTTTGAAGGAAGCTCTTATTCCTATGAGAACAGCAAATATTGTTACAGCCCTAACGAGGTGTCGATGACAAGGTTCCCGTGTCTATGCTATGTGACGGCCAATTTCTCGACACTAACTCAGGTATAGTCACGTGATGTCTCTTTTATCGGGGACTAGATCAAAAGGGCGACTTCCCTACAAGACCCCGAAGCATCCGGCAACTCGGTTACTAACTTAACCTCCTCGACCCTTGACAAGCCCGTACTGCCAATTACTCACAATAACACGCCATTGACCAAATATGGAGGCGCAAACGGAAAAGAATCCACAGCATCAGGTTGCGTGCTTTAGCTGTCGCGCTTCCCGTCAGAAATGCGATCGCCAAGACCCTTGGTGAGTTTGCTGAACATGGATATGAATTGATTCAGGTCAGTGTATACTGATATTCTTTCTAGTTCTCGTTGTTGTTCTCATGATCGTGTTTGCAAGTACCCTGCCCGATCGAACCGTGGTCGCAAACACGGAAGTACAAAGTGAGTGCACCCAAATGTCCGAGATGTATCTTGTTCCAATCTTAATAATATTATAGTAAACCAGACAGCGTAGACAAACTCCTCTCCCGTATTGAAGAAAGCGGTGCAAGAGAAGCCATCATTGCTGCTCTCTTGGGTGCGAGTCTTCCCAGCCCAAACACAACCGTTTCCATACGAGGAACGCCGTGGACGCAAGCACAACCTTCTTCTGAGAGTCGCGCTGCATCTCAGACCACGCCATCAGAATCACCCACACAAGATGGACTTGAGGATCCTGAAGATTTGATCTCGCCGCTTAGTATTGTCACTACTGCTATTACGACGAACACATCTGTTCAGTGTGAAAGACTACGATCCCAGATGCCGATGCAGCCTGGCATGAGGGAAGCAATCATGGAGCCAATCAAAGAGAGACTCGGCGCTTATTTCTGTGAGTATTCCCGTGTTTCAAAAATTCATATCTGACATGAAGAAGCTTCGCATAGAGCACAGCAGAAAGACTGGGATGTTCTGGCCACGCAGTCAGTTGACTGTCCTTTTAAATTAGAAAAGGCCACCTGTGATCCACTCGCGTCTCGATTGATCGATGACAGCGACGCAACTGTGTATTTCCAGCTGTAAGTCCACCTATATCGATTGTTAAAGGGGCTTTATCATTGATACTTCGTAGTTTCTTTCAAACTCGCAATCCGTTAGTCGGCCTTCTCGACGCTACTCTTCATACAGTCGAATACGTATACGCAAAGTCGTTCACTCTATTCTCCGTTATTTGTGCCCTCGGATGCGCCATGTCAGCACGTCCTCGAGATCGAGCCATCTACCCCGTTTTAATAAACCTTGCGAATGGAAACGTTAGATGGTCTATCGCCGCTGCGGTAAAATCTCTTGCGACGATACAAGCTATCGTCAACATGCAATATTGGGCACCTGTATCTCCAAGACAAGTAGACGATTCTTCTTCTATATCGCTTAGCCATGTGAGTAAAACTTCACAGGGTCATATCGGAGCTCAAATCACTGACCGGCCCAGGCAATGCAACTGGCCAAAGAAATGGGCATCAACAGACCAGACGTCGTAAGAGAATATGTCAACGTAGAATGCGAAGACTCGGCACCTGAGTTGAGAGAGCGATGTATACGTAACTACGAGAGGACATGGCTGCGGACCCTGATAGCAGATAAAGGATTCGGTATCATGAACGGAAGACTAAATTCTGTTAACTGGAAAGAGATTCCTATTTCAGCAGCAGAGTGGTGGAAAGCGCCGTTGGCAGAACCGACAGACCGGATGCTAAGCGGCATTATTGAAATTAGAAGATTATTGGTAAGCCCAAGCTAGAGAGTTATCGTCATTCAGCTATACAAGCTAACAATCAATAGCTAAGTCAAGTGGATAAACGAAAACACACCACCTCAACAACATCCTCCATTCTAGAATGGCACAAAGAAGCTTACGATACCCTCACTCGCCTAAGAAACGAACGCTGTACACCAGACGATTCACCATCGGCAAAATCACTTCCCGTTCTAGCCTTTTACATGGACCACGCCATCTTGGTACTCAACGCTCAAGCTCTTCGAGACATGGCCGCGAAAGGGGACAGCGACCCAACATCACAAGCACTTCTAGCTATAGAGAAAAGGTCAATCGAGGTAGCGAGCCGCGTCTTGGATTTGTTGGTGGCAGACAAAACGATGATTGAGCTTGCACTTGGATTTCAGAATAATCAGTATCTCATGATCTGCCACGCAATGACCGAGATTCTACGCGTACGTCTCCCTTGACCTAAGGTCTATTACCGGTGTGCTAATAATTGTAACAGGCTATCAAACGAGGTGCCCTTACTTCGGAAGAAAACTCCACCGCCGCAGAGAAAGTGATCAGCGTCATTCCCCTATTTGACCAAATCGTGCAACTCCTTCCCGCGACATCAGCGGCACATCTCTACTTCGACCTAGCTCGCTTCTTCGCGTGTCAGATTGACTCTCTGATTGGCGCTCCGGATCCGCGGGAGATGCGCGAGACGATTGACTCTGGCATGTTTACCGATGATTGGTTCAAGGCTATGGATACGGGGATGCCCGATGTTTACACGCTTTTGGATATGGGATACCTTGGGATGGACCAGCCGATGATGGATACTGACAACTTTTTGGGTTTGGACAATTTGAGTGGTATGAATTAGAACCATACAACTTCAAATTTTGAACGCTTCAAAATTGAGAAACTCCGTAGTGAGCTCTCGTATTTTTCAATCATCTCTAACGCTGTCTTACCTTGCTCTCCACTCCCAAAAGTACTATCTTAACTAATATCTTCCATATTCTCACAAAAAGCGAACAAAGCGCAGCAGTCATGTACGCAAGCCCAGTAAGTGACTGCGCACCCAAGCAACTCGCCGTGATGGCACATATATTCAAAGTAACCTGCGCGCTAAATGTCGAAGAAGCAGCCATTGTAACTCAGAGATAACTCAACGCCGAGGCAGATTTCCTAATCTCGACAAGGACTGGTGAGATACTGACCCAGAATACCCCAACTGACAAGCCTACAATCAGGGCAGAGCTGGAAACATCGATGATGACTTGGCATAATGACAAAGTTCATAATGCCGGTTACGAGGGATAAGATGAATTTAAGGTTAATTTGACCGCATCCGTTTGGTAGCCAGATTATGCAAGGACGACCGATAGCCTGTGGGAACAGGAAGAAAGCCTTTATCATCGTAGCTCGTGAAGATTGGAGACCGATCATGTTGGCATAATTCACAAGCATGAAGATGAGGGAAAGATATCCAAGCATACTGAAAGCGCCACACCGGAAGACGAGACGATGTTCCGGTTTGTGCAGCAACTTGATATCGAATGCCATGATGGTAGGCAGCAGCAATATGTCCATCATCACACCGCCACTGAGAGGGCCTGCAATGGTACACTAAGCGTTATTGGACCAGGAAAGGTGTTTTCTTTGACAAAGTGCAGAAGCAAGACTGAGTAGCATGTGTCATGACCACTAGGCCAGCCGGTAAAAAGTATAAGGACCTTCCTTCTATTAGGCAGTCAGGTTAGTAGGATATATATATCACAAAAGCATGCATTGTAGTATTCAGGAAAACTAATGATCAAGACATCAATTGTACGCCAACTAATCCGTCACAAACTCGAATTATCAGCGGGCTCAGAAAGCGAACCATAAATAAGCCCATCCTCACAGTTAGCGTCGTCAATTTCGATCCTACTCCCATGAAGTCTGAACCTTTTCCTCGGATCGGAGCCTTGACGTAAATTGTTGGAAGTCATCTCGAATTTATACCACTTCAATTGTGCTAGGCGTTGTAAGGGCATTTCCCCCACTGCATTCTTCTGAAATCGCCATCTCCTTTGTGCATAACTCAATGTACTTTCTCCAGTGCGCCGCATAAGTAAGAACGGCAACTTGACTTGCGCGACCCAAACTCCAGACCAACATTTCATCTCAGCCTCATCGTCGGTATCATTGCTCAGTAGCCTCTTTTCCTCCGTGTATCTCCCAATAAATAGCCATTGTCGAATAACAAAGTCCGGGTTCGTCGTGCTCATTGCTCGATTCTTTGGTTTGCCTAGCTCATGTGGTATTTGCGCGCCATTGCGTACTAGACATTTGACTGCTCCGACTCGACTGTTTGAGATCGCGGCTTCTAAAGGCGTACCGTGTTCAGTGCAGTAGTGGTTCAGGTCATCGACTCCAAGCTTGATGATGTTGTTTATCGCCTCCACCGAATCCCAACATGCTGCTCTGCATAGCAAGCTGTGACCTCCTGGGTTTGCCAGGCCACAGAGCTGTAGCATTTCATGCCTAGTGAGCTTCTTTCTGATGTACCGGATGTTTCTCGTAGTAGCTATCAATCTCCTGATACTGTTGTTGAAGTATCTATCAGTCCAGCCTCCCAGCCTGTCAAAATCCCACTGGAAATATCGGTCCAACATGACTCGCAAATAAACCATATTACCTTCCAAGAACATATTTTGAAAAGCGGATTTGCCGTACATATCGGTCATATAGAGATCAACCCCGCGATCAAGCAATAGGTAGAACAGGTTCATATCAGGCTTGCCATATGACAGTTCAGTCGCGGTCACGACGCTCAGCAGATTTCTTCCAGTTGTGGTAACACATGTAGTCAACGCTCCAGCCTCTAGTAGAAGATTGACTAACTTCCAATGTTTTTGACGACATGCCACCAGCATGAGATTTTCGGAAAGTAGAGCTGTCTCGTCAGGCTGGGCACCGCGTTCGATAAGAAGCTGAACTAATTCGTAAAATCCATCACGAACTGCAAAGTACAAAGGCGTCCGAAGCTTCGCGTCGAACGCGTCGATCTCGGCGCCATGGTCAAGGAATGCATTAATTGCTTCCGCGTTATTCTTTAGCACTGCATCATGTAATGCAGTTTGTCCTTCGGTATTATGCTGGTTAACCATGGCACTTAATGTTCCGTGTCGTGTGGCATATTGGCTAACACAGTTCCAATCCTTTTCACACGTATCAGTCCTAGCAGTTTCAATTAGTCCCTGCAGTATTTCGGGCTCCTAGTCGGTACTTACGTGATTTCATCAGCTCCTAACATCTTTCCCCCTAGCGCTTCTAGCAATATGGGAAGACCATTTTCGTTGGAGTTGAGGATAGGTATTGACAAAAGACTGAAATGCATGTGTGTAAAGTCTCCTCCTTCTCCGAAATATTGCTCTATCATTTGAGGCAGGTGGCAATTGAGGTTCGGAATTTCTAGAGCAAGCTCCAAGGCCGTGCAGGGACGGTCGGAGTCAGGATGGATGAAGATTGTAGAGACAGGGGCCTTTTTGAAACAAAACCATTCTACCATTCTTTCTTGGTTATACCATATAGCTAGCGCGAATGGTGTCAGGATGTCATCAATCCCGAGGTCGAATTCTATTGGGCAGCCAAGTTGAAGGAGCTTCTCGCAGGCACCTACATCTTGGACTTGCATGGCTTTTTGGAAGCATTTTCCTAGTAGCCGTAACCCAGACGGTGTCTTGGAAAAGGCTGCATGCTTCCGGAAGGTCTCGAATGCCGGATGGCATCTTTCATCGCGAAGTATTCTGAGGAGCGATTCGCCGTTTGCCAAATACTTATGGAAATCATTTCTTTCGAAGTAATTATTTCTTTCGAAATATGCCATGAAAAGTCCGAAAGTGGCGGGTTCGCTAGGCAAATTTGTCGCAGCAATACACGTGGGCGTTTCTCCTTCTTCCGATACCATCCTGAGCGCAACTTCGGCTTCTCCATCCTGAAGAAGAAGTTCGAGAACATCAATGGCATTTGCTTTAGCTGCACGGTGCCAGATTGATTCTCCCCAAATGTCTATATCAATTGATGACCCGCCATAACGCAGCAAAGCTGTAAGGTGAAGTGCGGTGAAGTCCCGATTTACAGGATCCAGTGCAGAAGATTTTATAAGCCAAGAGTCGTTTCCAGCGAGAAACGCCTCTATTCCTTGTTTATCGTCAAGGGCAATAAGCGAAGAAAGGTATGCTGGGGTTCCTCCAACACTAGTATTCTCTGAAAAACATAACTTCGGGTCTTCAGTCGTATTTCTGGAGATACTGTTGATGACATCAACAGTTTCACGTCGAAGAATGGCACTCGGAGTGTTAGGTTCGGATCCATTGCCCAGAGCTTTCACAAGCCTAATGAGGTATTTCAATACTTGTGTCAACTGGAGTTCCTGGATGCCAACTGGAGAATCATAGTACTCCACGAGTAGCTCCACATCCATATCGGTAATATTGATATGAGCCTCGACAAGCATCACAAGGATTTGGAGGTTTGAGAGGGAAGGTCTAGGGTAGGCGAATGCAAAAGAAAAAAGAGTCCCTTCCCACCATGGGACTTCCATTTCGGAGTAGGGCTTGTCTCCCGACGAAACCAGAACCTGAATAGTCCGAAGTCGAAGTGCAGATGAGGTGTTTCCGGACACAAGTTCAGCAAAAGAGTATATATTCTCGACCGCGTGAAATATACACCAACCAGCAATGGCGTAGTGCAGTGGAGGGCCAAGATTACTGCGTACATCGAGACTCGACCCGCTTTCTAGCAACTCTTGGCAGATTTCTGGTAGATGGAAAGCAGCTTCTGACTGCCGCGTCCGCAAGGCCCTCTTACGATGGGCTATCGCGAGTGGTTGCACCGGTTTAGTTGAAGATTTATGGGATTCAGAGCAGTACCTTGACCCCGCCGATAGCGCCTTTAGCGAGGGGGCTGACGAACTGCTGTACTCCATTGTGTCTCTAAGTTGTAAGGCAGACACAATGGGTGCACTCTTGTTCTTGATCGATATGGCGCGAGTTCCAGCTACGGAGAAGTTCAGTGAGAGTGGTCAGTTCGAGGATGCATGGCTTTTATCGAAACAAGAGCAACAGCTTCTGAGAGAAGCTTATCAGAAGTATACTTATGTATTGTCAGTAGCAGCTGCGCGCCCCGACAACTGCTTTTACGTGCAAATATTAGCTGAGTCAGTAGTTGGGGTCCTGAAAACTTGAACGAAGCTGTCCTCGCCGCTGTTGAGATAGGGAACTTGGAGACTGCCTATTATCTGCTGTCCAAGATACAGGCATGAAACAACCTGTTGGGGAACAAGAGTGCAATGTCCTGGCACTAAGGGTGTAGAGACTGGGGCCATGCGAGGCGGTTTAAGGGGGCCCTTTGGAAGAGAGTAACATGCAGAGCGATGAAGAAGTTTCTCACAAAGAAGGATTGTTTTCCGCTTCGCTCCATGTAAAAACAGCGCACATGCACACGCCTGCCGTCATCTCACGGCACTAATAATGTGATGTATCAACCTCATAAACCGATATGTACTTATTCTCCAACCACACCTACCAGGTCAACGGTACTGCCAAGGAGGACTAAGTGCGTCCCCTGTAATTAATTCTCCGAGGTTCGAAAAGTTGTAAATTGAGAACCCACCCATCACTCTCGAGAGTCTTGGCTGCCTGTTTGGGTAGTCTGTTCAGCGGACCCTCACTTGCGATCAAGAATGAGTCAACCTTGGTGTAAGTGTTTAACTATTATGAGCATAAGAGACGGAATTATTAGTGAATCTCTACTTCATTCCTTTTTTTGTTTCTGCATTTAACTTAGGGGTTTTATATTTTTTTTTAAAATAAATAAACTACCATAAAAGTTTACAACATTGTTTGGCACTCGGCCCACCATCACCATCAAATTGGGGAACCCGTTCTGTCGGGGTCCACTTCTCGGCGGTCGGCACCGGACGGGGTGGCTTTTCGGGCCGTTAGGCTCCACTTGCGCCGTTCGGTAGATGAAAAAGCGTTCTGTACCCTGTCCGGCTAGTGTGCTTGCGTTAATTACGTTTGACCAAGATACCATTGACTTGGGTGTTGATCACTGGCGGTATAGTCACGATGATGGTTCAAATGTAGATCGTTCAATACGTTATATTCATTTCATTTATATGGTATATACGACTTAGTACATTTCACTGCTATACAGTCACTCGACCTTGCGGGAATGACAGTTTGGGGTATCTTGTTCAATGACGGCCTGCACATGCAGGCGAAGCGAGGTAGTGTCACTTTGCCAATCGCACCAAGGTAGTGATGAATGATCGGCCAAGTCTGACTCCTATCAGTCGCGATGATTCGCGGACTGACTCGCTTCTCACTTGCTTTCCTCAGCGGTGTGACGATTTGTTTTCTTCGCCAATTCTTTTTCTTTTCAGGTGATTCACTCAGACCTGCGCCTCAGCTGCGTTCTTGTTCTTCTTGTTCTTCTTGATGCCAACAAGACCGATGATCTCCTCCCAGAAACCGGTAGGAGGATCCTCAATCATGGCACGCTCCTCGTAAGCGTTGATCGCAGGACGCTCCCACACCAGGTCGCATTCCTCGGGCTTGACGATCTTGGTGCGGTGGATGAGCTTCCAGCCGAGGTAGGTGAAGGGAGCAATGATCTGCATGGTGTAGTTGGAGAAGAAGTTCTTGGCGTTGAAGGGAGCAAGAGAGGTGTAGCCGTAGGTGTAGCAGACGACGGTGTGAAGGATAAGAGCGATCCAGGCGCAGTAGGGCTGGAACCAACCGAAGTAAGGCATGGTCTTGCGGTCGATGCCCTGAGCCTTGCAGGCGCGGTAGTAGAATAGGAAGGTAATGTTCATGGTGATGTAGTCCACGATACCTCCACCGGTGATGAGGGCGAGAAGGATAGTCAGAGCCTCAGCGGAGCTGCTGTCGAGCTGGAGGAAGGCAAGCAGAGGGAAGACCATGGTGACGGCGAAACAGTAGATAGGGATACCGTTCTTGGTGGTCTTGCAGAGGAAGCGAGGGGCACGTCCCTCAAGGGCCAAACTGTACAGAGATCGGGTCGCGCAGTAGGTGTAGGTGTTTCCAGCAGAGAAGATGGTGGTGAACAGAAGAGCGTTCACAACATGGGGCAGTCCCTCGATACCAAGGTTAGACATGGCAATGACCCAAGGAGAGGCAGCAGCAGTGCCGTGACCAGAGCCATCACCCAGGTGAACGGCGACGAGAGTGGGGTCGGTATGGTTAAGAGCGATACCGCAAGTCAGGGCAGCACCGATGAAGAAGAGACCGAATCGGAAGTAGACAGTCTTGAAGGCAGTCTTGACATATCGGCTAGGGTGCTTAGCCTCGGCAGCAACCATGGAAATATAATCGGGACCGACGACAAAAAAGGCGGCGGAGGCCAGGGCACCCATGAAGCCCTCCAGACGGCCGAGATCACCCTTGGTACGGAAAGTAGCGAATGCATCATGCACGTTGGACCAGTAGCGGAAGCCATAAGCGTCACCCTGAGGGTTACCCCCGACCATAGTCACAAAGGTAAACATGAAAAGGATGAAGATGAGAAGGACCTTGCCGAGGGCCAGCCAGAATTCAGCTTCACCAAAGACACCAACAGCGAGAAGATTCAGCACACTAGAAGAGGAGACGAGTTTAGCATGCGGACATACACGGTTTGGACAAGGGGAGAGAATGAGAGGAACTATGGAGCCCCATCCGTGAATGCACATCAGGATGCGACTCGCAGTTCGAGAAAGCCTTACCCATATGCGATGATGACAGCGATGATAAAGCCAGCAGTTGGGCCAGCCTGGGTAACGTTATCACTCCAGAATGACACGACCAGGTTCAGGGCGACAATCTCGAAAGGAATCAGGAGAGCCTCGTAGAGGAAGAAGTTCCATCCAACCATGAAGCCGAGAGCATCGTCAACCCAATGACCAGCAAGACGGATAAAACCACCAGAGACAGGCATGTAAGTGTTCATTTCAGCGATAGAGTTGTTGGTGAGACCGAGGACCATGGCGTAGAGAGCTGTGCAGACGAGAAGACTTCCGGGGCCACCCTTGGCTAAACCGGCACCGATACCAATGAAGAGACCGGTACCGACAGTGCCTCCGATAGACAGAAGTTGCACTTGTCGGTTGTTGAGTCGGCGATGAAGACCGTCGCCGTTGCCGCCATCGTTTTCAGGGGCGACAGGGCTCTCGGCTCTCTTGGAAGCCTTTTCTCCGTCTGAAGACATGTTGGAGATGTTTTCGGCCGAGTGTATGTGTTGGTGTTGGTGTTAGTCAAAGCTCAGAACGAAACACCCTCAGATGAAGATCTGGGGTTGAAGAGCATATGGGTGAAAGAAGAAGAAGAGAGAGATAGTGAACGAAAAGAGGAGGAAGAGGAGAGACGAAGCAAGAATGAGAGCGAGAGCAAAGGGTTTTATCGACGATCCGACAGGCTCGTACAGCTCGGAGGCAAGACTGGCTAAGGGAACTAACTGGCTTATACCAGATTCCCACTCCCACTCCGCACAGAGAGTCGGAGTCGAGACATGGTCTCTTTCTCAGTGGAGAAGAGTTCAGTGGGTCAAGATCGATTGAGACGTTTCTGAACCCTTGCTAGAGGAGAGAATTGGAGTGAAAGCATAGCGTCATTATGGGCCGTGCAAAAGTAGTTGATATTGGAGGAGGTGGAGTGCAACTCCACCACCGAGCAGTCAACTCGTTCGACCGCCCTCGTTACTCCATCAAACAAGCACAATTCGTTTGAACGAGTCCGTTCACCAACGCATGTTGGTCCAAAATAAGCTTCCCCTCAGATGATTGTGATGCTTGGCTTTGTCGGGGGAGGAGTATGCGGTACGTACACTGCTGTACTGTTGCACACTGACTTGTAAAACCTCGTTTTTTGCGTTTTTGCATTTCAATAGCGGTCGGAGAGTTTAATAAATTAGTCTAGACCAAGCTAAAAGTTCTTGAAAAGGCACAAGTCAGGGCAATCTGACGTCACAGGGTCTCATTTTCTCTTCAGCTCGTAAAGGTGCAATCACGTGTACACCCTCAGAGAAACCTCTGCTAGCGTCCTTCACGTGATGTAGCACTATCCCCTCCAATCAATCGTTTGCGGCAAGTGCGCAACAAAATGAGCAAGTGGACCCAATCCAGGCCTGGCTTACTGAAAAAGCAAAAAGGCAGAGTTTTCAAGAATACGTGATTTGTTGAAAGGACTGCATGTGGATACAAGGGAAGAAACACATGGTGCGGCTTGGACTAAACGGGGTTTCCGCTGCTGCGGTCACTTCACGAACGACAGTCAGACTCAGACCTGAAGCGGCATTTTCAGCCGACCAAACAAAACATGGCATTGACATGGCCCCCGATCCTGTGAACTAAGAGTCCAATGGACCATCAGAGAGGAGGCAACGAAACGTTGGATTGTCATGACACATCCATTCATGTCTTTTCGTTTACATAATGAATTGAACCGTTTATTGTGCTGTACCCTGAGCTGAGGATACCATGTAACTTGCAGAAACAAGACAAGATATTCCTTCTATCCATGCTTGGTATCCAGTAATAAAGGTTTGGTCGAAACAGGGTAATTTGTTCTGCAACAAAACAAGACTTTTATTGTAGAGGATAATACTCTGTACAGCATTCCCATCACTCCAAAATTATGGCCTGTCGTTGAAAAATGCCTATAGTTTAGTTGAGGCTCAGCGGCAGAGCAACGCCAAGTTTCTCATTGCATTTGCCTCTTTCGTCCAGACTACCCGAAAAAAGAGACACCAGCAGAAAAAAAGAGAAAAAAAGGACATCACCGCCACCACCGCCTCTCATGGTTTATCCGATGCAGTAGCGCTCAGCACCGAATCATTCACTGGCTCGAGGCCCAAAACAGGCAATCCCAGACACAAAGATCATGGTGCGCTTATTGACGGCGACCATTAATCCGTCTTCTCTTCATGTCATGATGCGCTGCAAGCGCCAAGAACTGAAACTCTCAACTGCGGTATTTATCCGTTCGTACTTTGCACGGATACAGCATCGTATTCAGTCTCCACATGAGAAGAGTTTCACTTTCACTCGGACAAGTTCCATGATATGACATGACAGTATCAGGTACATACTTTTCGCCGATTTTATTTTTGCGACCATCCCATCTCACACACATAAAAAAAGACGGAACATGTTGATCACCATTCAATTAAGCTTATTTGCCAAGAGTTTTTTCTGGTTCTTGTGAGGTAATTGACAGCATTGGCATTCCCACATTCATCACACTGATCGTGGATTGGTTTTCTTTTTTTTTCCTTCGCGTATCTATTCGGTAGAAACAAATTCAGGGTCCGTGGTGAGGACCATGTCCAAGCTGATGGTCCGGGGTTGATCGGACCCTGTAAGGAGTTGCAGTACGTGGTCTATGCAACTCGACTCAACAAAAAGCTCGTTCGAGACTTTTGAGGGTCTCCATGATCATGGATATCTGAGTACTCTAGATGCGACGCGGTTGCCGACGATAGATCGCCAGACGCGTCTGTGTGCATTGATGGTCCCATATTGTACAAGAAAACCACGAAGACGGCGTCGAGACCGAGGGGATACGCGTTCAGAGAAGAGGCAAGGCTACGGCGGCTTTCGCTCGATATCTCATCTAACCATTGATCTTTGGACTATAAACCCTGAATGAACGGTCTGTGTCAACTACCTACCGAGACAGGTCAGACATCGCAAAGGTTGGGCTTCACATACGTCATTGAACTTGAGTCAGGTAATAAATATTAAATGGGGAGAGGTGGCTGGAAAGATCATTGAACCAAGCAGGAATACAACCCAGCTAAAAGTACCCGTCAAATAAGCTGCATTCTTAGCGTTCAACATTTCTGGCTTACCTTTACTAGCCCTCATCGTGAACTTCTTGCAGCCTTGAATTGTTATACTGATATTTCTTGTAACGGTTTGACGGATGGGTTCAGACAGAGCAGTGCCGAGAGGCCTCAATTGTAGAAAGCAAACAACAGCCTAGACTATCATAAAGACAACGTAAGGGCAGCGAATGGTAAGTGCAACATTTGACTTGATGGCCAATTCGTCCCATGTTCAGTTTGTGAACTGTGGTTCACAACATTAACTAGTATTCGCTTCCTCTGAAAGCTTGATGAGAGATTCATGGACACAGAGAATAGGGTTTATCACCACAAATTCCGCAACCCAAGACTGGCTACTTTATAGAGCTTACTGACCACAAGTATATATATTCTACAATTACAATCGAGTCAAATACCATGTCGTGCTTGACATTTGTTGCGTATCTTCCAGTAGAGAAAGCTTACCCTGTAGCCGCACGTGGTCTGTGCTCAAGATTTCCAGTGACATAAGCATCTTGACTTTCAAATCACCAATTCTTGAAGCTCCTCCAGACAAACTTCATCCTCATCACAACCACCCAAAATGTCCGAATACTGGAAATCAACACCAAAATACTGGTGCAAGCACTGCCAGATCTACGTCCGCGATACGAAACTCGAGCGTCAAAACCACGAATCTACAGCCAAGCATCAAGGCGCCCTCAAGCGCTTCCTACGCGATCTACACCGCGGCCACGAGCGAGAAGAGCGCGAGAAAGAGCGCGCAAAGCAAGAAATCGCCCGTCTCAATGGCGTCGTGTCAGGATCTTCATCTTCATCAGCGGCGGCTGGTCCGTCGAGACCTGCGCCGCCGAGCGCACCGTCTGAAGCGTCGCTGAAAAAGCAGCGGGAGCAACTCGCTGAGATGGGCGTTGCGATGCCGAGCGCTTTCCGACCCGAAATGGCTATGCCTGGAGAATGGACTGTTACGAATACACGGATTATCGAGAAGAGTGAAGAAGATGGCGAAGTCAAGGTCGAAGCAAGAGCGAACGGCGTGCGAAAACGCGAAGCGACAGAAGACGAAAAGGAAGAGGAAAATGCTATGCAAGCACTGTTCAAAAAACCTAGACGCTGGGGACGAGATTCGAAAGCGATGCCACAAGAGGAAGATCACGAGCTCGATGCGCTTCTGAGCGGATCGACATTTACGCCTCGCGCTGTGAAGGAGGAAGCAGTCAAGGAAGAAGAAGAGGATACAAAGAACATCAAGAAGGAGGAAGATGACGAAACTACAATACCGATCAAGGAAGAGGAGACTTCGACTGTCAAGACTGAAGCGCCTGATGTTGAACCTCTGATAAAGCCAGAGCCTGAGGAAGCTGAGTCGGGAGTACAGACGGTGGTGTTCAAGAAGAGAAAACCCAAGGGCATTCGACAAAAGTAATGGAATTGACGGTGTACTATAGAATGAGCTACTTGGGGACATAATAATGATACCACATGAATAATAATGTTGATCCAACTGCTGTCTGTTCGAATTACAGGTATTGGATGCGACTTGCATAATGCCCAGAGCAGCTTTGCGATTCGGAAGTCCAATAAGCTTCTCATCTGGAGTCAGCCAATCGAATAAATATCTCTCTAATTCAGGCCCGTGACAGGCAGAGTTGTTTGCGCCAGATCACCTACAATGCTCACCGTACGCCGAGTCCGGCGCCAAAAACGCAGATTACGGGAATTCCTACTACGGTTCCGACAAAACTTCAATAACTCGTGGCCGATTTATCATCCGGCGTTCCGTGGAGCTGCTAGACACGGACATTAAACTCCATAAAGCCAGGAAATACGGAAATAAAGGTCCAGTCAAATACCAAATACCAACCTCAAAAACCATTACGGCGCCTCATGCGGATAGATTGAAAGGTCGGTCCGTTTTCACCAATGAGGACTCTGGATCTTGCATGCCACGCAGGCATTGTAAGGGTTCATGCGACGAGACTCGGCACCGCTTTGTGGGGTAGACCGGCATTTTCGTGCCTTCGGATTCGGAGCTCTTATATAGTTCGGGTTCCATTGCGTCACAACGGAAAATGGGGGGTCCCGCTTGGGTGGAAAGTTCAGGCCTTTATATAACACAGACGAGTATCCTCCCAAGAAAATTCCTGCATCTACAGCTTCATTTTCTGTCGGCAGTTAATAACAACACCACCCCATATTATATACACAATGGCTTCTAACCAACCCGCAAAGTGCTGCACTCAGGGTGTGCGCCACGAGTAAGCACCTTAACTCACCCGCTGTCTTGGCATTCCTACGCTATCTACCCATGCTGACTGACAATTCTCAACAGAGGCGAACCCACTGGCAAGATGATCAAGCTTCCCAGCGGCCTCGATGCTTACCTTGCGACCGCTCCCGAGGGCAAGGCGCACCAGGGCGCTGGAATCGTCTACATTGCTGATATCTTTGGTATCTGGAACAACAGCAAGCTCATGGCTGACCAATTCGCCGCCAACGGTTACACCACTATCATCCCCGACATCTTCAACGGCGATGTCATGCCTTACCCTCCCGAGGGTATCGATATCATGAGCTGGATCACCAAGGGTGCCAACGGCGATAACCCCCACACTCCCGCACAAGTCGACCCCATTGTTGTCGAGGCTATCAAGTACCTCAAGGATCAGGGTGTTACCAAGATTGGAGCTGTAGGATACTGCTTCGGCGCCAAGGTATGTCCCCTTCTCAGTTGCGCATCTCTCTCAAAGAAAGGGTTGACTGACCAGACAAATAGTACGTTATTCGCAACTACAAGGAGGGTATCAAGGTCGGCTACGTCGCCCACCCTTCTTTCGTCGAGGAGGACGAGCTCAAGGCCATCGAGGGTCCTCTCTCCATCGCCGCCGCCCAGATCGACAACCTCTTCCCTGCCGAGTTGCGACACCGCTCCGAGGAGATCCTTATCGAGACCGGCAAGCCCTTCCAGATTAACCTGTACTCTCACGTCGAGCACGGTTTTGCAGTGCGCAGCGATCTCAAGGACCAGGCTAAACGATTTGCCAAGGAGCAAGCTTTCTTGCAGGCTGTTCAGTGGTTCGATGAGCACCTGATCTAGATGGTGAAAGTAGATGAATTACGATATAAACAAATAAATAAAATACTGTTAATAGAATAAGAAAATATCCATCTTAAAGAGAGAGGCTTGGAAATCTTGTCTTGTTCTGAAGTGAAATGGCAAGTCACCGGAGAGTCCAAAATTTACGTCAATTCTGTTCGGTGTAACAGTTCTTCAACATGGCACCATCTCGACAGTTCAAGATATCCATGGATGGATAAATCCTTGTTAAGCGAATTACCATCTTTGTCAACCGCACTTTTATAGTACTGTATGTAAGACGAGATCTCGAATCTCATCTGGAATCTATCTCTTCCCGTCTCGGTAATCCAGATCCTTGGAAACTCAAGCCACTGACACAACCTGGCCTGACCTCCACTGCCCCAAAGTTTCAGTGACCTTCAGGGGAGACTCCACTGTGGCGCACCCACTGCCAGCTCAGCTACTGTTCGTCTCATGTCGAGCGATGGTGACAGGACGTTTCCATCGTTCCAGCCGCAATTACTACGTAAATCTGTCTTTCCTTTCACAAACACAACAAGCTTCGAACTCGATTGACTCTTTTTCCCTTCACGACGCTCATTCACAAACGAGGTCGACAAAACATGCTTCAGGAGCACAAACCTGCGTGATGGCCGCCTCCGTCGATACCATCCAACCTCATCATCTCCCACCGCTTCTATCCCCGTCCTCGACTCCTCCTCCGTCAACATGCGCCGACGAACAGACCAACAAACTCCCCACGACCCCCTCGGACGAGGACCACTCCTCTGAGGAAGGCTCTGGTGGTAGCGTGCGTCGCATCCACTCCAGCTCGTCCTCTGTCTCTGAACCGGCAGTCGAAGATGACAACGACGAGCAACAGCAAAACGAACCCCAATTCCAGCAAACCGACGATGCGCAAAAGGATACAGACCTCGAAACGGCGGTGCCCTCTGGAAGGGCCAGTCGCAGTAGCACGATAAGCAACACGACAAACCCAAATGTGCGTCGTCTGTCAGCAACTCAGATGCAGCGCCTCACAAACTCTCCCGAGTCTCTTCCCGTCGCCCCCGCTCCTCAACGGAGGTCAATCGATCAAGACTCTGCATCTCATCTTCTCGATCAGCGTGACGTTGTGCGACAATCAACGATGCTTCTCGACACTCAACAACCCCTTGAGGCCTTCCCCTCGCTGCAGCCCAATAGTGTCGCTGTGGAGGCTCGCTCAGCGGGAAGTGCTGCTGGCCTTGGCCTTTGGGATCCTCATATCCCACGACGACCGTCTCCTGGAGCGCGCACTCTGTCCACACCTCCTACAAGTCGTGTCCACGCAAGTGATTCTGGGACATCCTCACCGCGAAGATACTCTTCCTTCAATCCCGCTGGTCGGCCCACGTCTCTTAACCTCAATCTTGATGGTGCAGGTGCAACATCTCCTATTAACAGTACTCGATCAACACCCGCAACAGCCATCCCCGTCCAAACGGACGGTCTACGACCGCCATCACCGATTCCGCCTATCATTCCTCTACCTCCTATGTCACTGCCTACACACCTACAGCTCGAATTAGCAGCCCAGAGACCTAGCCCGTTGTACATTCACCAATCTCATGCATACGACATCCCGTATGAGTCCAACGCCATCAAATTCGAGCGCCTTAAAAATGTGCTTCTTCTTCCACCGTTTCTCGAGCGCACACTCAACTTTGGAGCCATGGCATGTCTTGACGCTTGGCTGTATAACTTTACCATTCTTCCCATGCGGTTCACCCTAGCTGTTGGTGTTCTGGTTCGCTGGTGGGGCTATCTTGTTCTTAAGGAGATTCGATGGCTCGTCGACTACGTTTGGTACGGCCTAGGGAGACTATGGAAACGGGTACGAACCTCGCGTCCTGCCACTACTGAGGAGACGACAGACGAAGGAAGGTCACGTAGCGAGAGTCGTCCTCGGGGTCGTTCAAATGACGAGAAGAAGCACGATTTTAAACCACACGCAAATGCTCACTTCAAGCCCTTGCCGTCTCGATCCCAACCACGATCTGGAGCCTTTCGTCACAGGAGAACCAAGTCCATGCCTTCGAACTTGTCAGCTTTCCATAAAGCTGATCTTCTTCAAGGCTCCGTCATCATCTGCAGTTCTCTGGCCCTCATGTTTCTCGACGCAAGCCGAATGTACCACTTCATCCGCGCACAGTCCGCTATCAAACTCTACGTCATCTACAACATCCTTGAAGTTGGCGACCGTCTCCTCTCCGCCCTTGGCCAGGATATCCTCGAATGCCTCTTCAGCACGGAAACGTTGTCCCGCAATGCTTCAGGTCGATCAAAGGTGTTGCTTCCACTGGGCATGTTCGCGCTGGCGTTGATGTATTGCTGTCTTCATTCAATAGCATTGTATTATCAAGTCATTACGCTCAACGTCGCCGTCAACTCTTACTCCAACGCCCTCTTGACTCTTCTTCTTTCGAACCAATTCGTCGAGATCAAGAGCACCGTCTTCAAACGCTTCGAGAAGGACAATCTCTTTCAGCTCACATGTGCTGATATCGTTGAGCGATTTCAACTTTGGATCATGCTTCTCATTATCGGTATGCGAAACGTCGTTGAAGTCGGTGGATTGAGTATCCCTGGTGCTGGCTCCGAGTCATCCTTTGACGACTCTTCTGTGCCGCTGCATAACCCGTCTATTCTTCCTCATAGCTTCACCGTGCTTCCGTCTTGGCTCATGTCGGGTGAGGTCCTGTCTCCATTCCTCATTGTCATTGGAAGTGAGATGCTTGTCGACTCTATCAAACATGCCTACGTTACAAAATTCAACAACATAAAGCCAGCATTCTATAGCCGTATTCTCGACATCCTTTGCAAAGACTATTACACCAACGTAAGTCTCTAACCACTTCCTTCGTAGCTCTCGCTAACAAACACAGGCCTTCATGACTCCCTCTCTCACCAAACGTCTTGGACTGGCAGTCATACCCCTTTCCTGCCTCTTCATCCGCGCCTCCATCCAAACCTACCACATGCTTCTATCCACCCACCTCCCAATGCCCATGCCGATCCCCGAATCGACTCAAACATCCCTTACCTCCGAATCTGCAACACCCTCGTCCCCCGCTATAGTCGCCGCCCTCAACCACTTTGACTCCCTTATCCGCGACTCGCTCGGCCGCGCAACATACGGCTACCCCTACGGTTCCCCGCTCAACTCCCGCCCCTGGTACTCCTGGACATCGGACGATGTTATCGCCGCCGTCACGATGGTAGTCGTCTTCTTCATCGCCTTCCTCGTTCTCCTCATCCTTAAACTTCTGCTTGGCATGTTGCTTCTTAAATACTCGCGCAACCGCTACGCGGCTATGAAGCGTAAGGAGCATCAAGGCCGTGCGCCCGAATCCTTCGAGACGCCTGGTGCGCGCCGCGTTGGTGGTTTCGGACAGGTGGAGGTTGGCGAGGAGAGGCAGAGGTGGGTGCACGCTGATAGGAACGAAGGACTCAAAGGTGGAAAGGGACCGGGGAAGAGAGTCGAGAAGACGGATAAGACTAAGAAGGATGAGTTCGAGAAGGTGATGAGATATGAGATGGTTGCGAAGAGAATTTGGTGATTTGCCGTATATAGTTTCTGTTAGCATTCTATGGCGTTATCATGTCGGGAAGACACATGCATGCATTGGAGTTCACATTAAATACATTATAAGTCTTCTTCGTACTTATTTTTATTCAATGAAATGTGTGTCCTTTAGGTTGATCACTAGTTGAGTCACGGTCATGGAAGGAATAAAACGTCCATATGGAAAGGTATCTTTCTAATCCTAGGTATCAAAAGTCCCAAAGCCTATATACAGCCTTGTCAGAAATCCCAGCGCTTGCCATCCCTATAATCCCTTTTCCCTTTTGTTTTACCATTCCCTTTGTCCTTTTATTTTCCTCATGATAGACCGTACTCTATCAACGACACTATCTAGCGTGTCTGTAACTTTTTTCTTCATCAAATCATATCGTAGTTCGTCACGTTTTTCTTTACATATAAACCACCATTCCGAAATTGTCGTCAAGTCATGATGCTGCTATGCCGCAACCCATTTACTGGATGCCGGCGAGCTTGAGAAGGCCGGGGTTGTTGGCCAGAAGGTCAGGCTTGGCCTTGTAGAGCATCTGGACGGTCTGCTGGAGGAGCTGTCTTGTCTCGGGCTCGAGTTGCTCCTCAGGAGGGCTGAGGACCTTCTCGAAGATGCCAACAAGCTGGGGGGTGAGCTGCTCAACGGTAGGGTTGGACTGCTGGTAGAGGTTGTAGATGTTCTCGTAGATGGGAGCGTTCTCCTCGTAGTCCTCCTGGAGGGGAAGGACGTTGGCGACGGCGGGGAGAGCCTGGGAGACAAACTCGTTGTTGGGGTTCTTGGCCATCATGCGAGAGACGGCACCGGCAACGTTGTCGGTCATGCGCATCTCGTTGACGGTCAGGAGAGGCTCGAGCTTCTCCCAGAGGTGAGGGTACATGGGGAAGGTCTTGCCGGTGTCAGAAGAGTTGAGGACAACGAGACCAATGGCGTAAGCTGCGTTGGACTTAGCCAAAGGATCGGGGTCTGTCAGACGACGGACAAGAGCCTGGCCGAGAGACTCGGTGAAGGGAGTGATGGCCTCGCCGGTGTACTTGGTGATCTCAGCGATGGTACCGACAGCAGTAGATCGGTGGAGATCCTCGGTGGAGCTGGCAAGTCGGAGAATAGGCTTCTCAAAGATCTTCCAGAGCTCACCGAAGCTGCTGCCAAGAGCGGCAGCAAGGCCGACGACAACGTCAAGAGCGGTGTCAATGACGAGCCAGTCGTACTCGGAAGAGCCGGCATCAACCTCTTGCTCCTCCTCCTCGTCACCAAGATCCTGCTGGCAGGGGTGCGATCGGGTAATGATAAGACCAACGACCGACACCATCTCCTGGAGGAAACCGTCCTTGCAGGTGAGGATGGCGGGACCGCAAGCCTTGAGGGTGGCGGCTATGTTGCGGTTGATATCGGTGATGACAGTACTGTAAGACTGTTAGCAGATGATTCAAGTCAAGAGTGCAAGAAACAAGAAGTAACAGTGCCATGAATCAGAAGTAGATTAGACGTGTTCTCAGCAACCGCATTTCGCGTCTGAGTGAGCTGGGTATAACGCAAGGTATTCATCATATTGGCAGAAACAATACAAAACAAAAGGGGGATTACTAACCGTTCGCTGTCGTCAGACCAGATGGTCATAGTAGCCTTCTCAAGAGCCTGGCCCATAGAGATGAGCGAGGTAGGGGGAGTGTGCTTAGCAGGAAGACCAGCCTCCCACTTGAAACCGGAGCCCTCCTCCCAGACCTGAAAGACGCGGGCGTAGGTGCGCCAGAGGGTAGAGACGGCGGTCTTTCGGCATCCCTCGTATGTGTGCTCTGTGAAGGGAGAGACCTTCTCAATGGTCTTCTCGACGTAGGTCTCGAGGTTGGCGCTGTTGCAAGAGTTGGAGATAACATCACCAAGGACATCGAGAGCAATCTCCTGCTCAAGGGCGACAGCAGTCACGGCACCGAGATCGTCAAGGTCCTCGATATCATCCCAGTCCTCGTCACCACCAGTCGCGATGGCAAGGTCATCCTCAGTGTCGGGAGCCTTGACCTTGACACGCTTGCCACCGACAACGATAGCACCGTCGCCAAGTTGGCTAGCGTCAACACCAGGGATCTCAATCTCCTCATCCTCAAGCTCGAGAGAAGAGAAGAGACCCTTGAAGACACCGGGAAGGAAGTGGTCGAACTGCTCGTGGTAGACCTTGGACAAGTTAGACCACAGGATGAAGCTGGTCTCCTTGAGGCGGGGGTTGTCAAGGCCGAGAGCCTCCTCGCTAGCAGACATGAGATCCATTACGTAAGGCTGGAAAGCCTCAGAGCCGACGGCCATGGCAATGCGGCCCAAGCTGTCGCAGGTGGAGGCTCGGAGGTCGAGAGACTCCTCGCCATCCTTGATAGAAACGAACTTGCCAAGAGAGGTCATGACGTCCTTGAAGTAAGGCTCGAAAGACTTCTCCATGGAAGAAGCGATAGCACCAATGGCGGAAGCGGCAGCAGCCTTGACGCCAAAGTCCTCGTGATCGAGCAGACGGACCATGGGGCCGATCAGGTTGGGACCGTACTGAGCCATAGTCTTGGTGTCGATACCGTCACCGAAAGTGTCGAGAGCACCGCAAGCGCATCGGATGATGCTGACGTTGCTCTTGTCAGAGGGACCTTGAGAAGCAGCCTCGAGGTTCTTGAGGACGGCGGCGATGATCTGCTCGTGGTGAGAGGCCATCTCGTCGGCCATCTCCTCAGCGAGGTGGATCAGACCAACGAGAGAGGCATGTCGGACGCGAGTCTCGGAATCCTCGAGAAGAGTGACGATGGTGGGGAGAAGAGGCTGGAGTTGAGTAGAGATGAAGTCAGGAGCACCCTCAGCGGCGTTGCCGAGAGCAAGCATAGCCGCCATGCGGTACTTGGGGTCGTTGTTGCCAGCGAAGTGGGGGAACTGCTCCAGGAGAGGAACAATGGCCTGTCGGGGAGGAAGCTCGTTGGACAGGGTGTCGATGAGACTGATAGCAGTGCGGGCAGGAGACAGGTCCTCCTCGTCGTCCTCAGGGTCGAGCTCGGTGACGATGTGCATGGCCTTGACCACAAGCTCAGCAGCCATATCCTTCATGCCCTGGATCTTCATACGTCGGTAGCGAACGCACTGAATGAGGAAAGCAAGAGCCTGAGATCGGGCATCCTCCTCAGCGTTGACGTTTCCACCAAGCTCAATCATGAAGGAGAGAAGATCTCGGAGGTGGAGAGCAAGGAGGGAGGAGTCGTAGGCGATGAAAGAGTGGAAGACCTCGAAGACGATCTTGTAGCTCTCCTCATCCTCAGCCTCGACGGTAGCCTTGAGGATGTTGACCAAGCTGGGAACAAAGCCCTGCATGGCCTTGAGGGACTCGGGGTCCTCCTCAGGCTCGATGATCATGAGGATAGCACCAATAGCGCGGACGATGTTGATGCGAACTTCCTTGCTCTGGGGGTCCTCAATGCGGGCCTGGAAGAGCTTGAGAAGATCGTGTGTGTTGTCGGCGAAGTGGGTGGGGTCCTCTTCAAGGATGGCGTAGAGGAGGAATGAGCCAACCTCACGGGCAACAACGTTGTCGTTGTTGCTGAGAGGGAGGAGCTGCTTGAGGAAATCCTCACCCTCACCACTCTCCATATCAGCGCTGACGATGCCGGCGATGAGACGGGCGAGAGAATGACGGACACCAGCGGAGGACTCCTTGAGGACGCCCTCAAGAAGGTGGTTACGGGCAAGCTGTCGCTGGTCCTGGGCGGTCTTCTCCCAGAATTTGGGGATCAGACGGAGGGCCTGGACCGAGGCGAGCTGTCGAACACCGGCATCTCCATGTGTGAGGGAGATCTCGACGAGGGCGAGAAGCGACTCGGGCTTGTTGTAGAAGTTCTTCTGGAGCTCGGCGGTAACGGCCTTGACCTGCTCAGTGTTGGCTAGAGGGAGAAAAGGTCAGTTTCAAAGTTTGTGTAGCGAGACAACACACAGAACAGAACAAAGCTTGCGATGTGTTGACGTAGAAAAGAGGGAAAAACTTACGGACTTGGCTCCCCTCAAGGAGCTGTGCAAGCTTCCCCTTATCCATGATTATTTCTAAGTCGAAGCTTGAACGACGTAGAAAAGAGAGAAAAGGAAAAAGGGAAAAAAAGAAAAGAACCCGAAGGTTTATAGTTGGATGAAGAGAAAGAGAAAAAGAATCGCGAGGGACCCGCGTCCGAAAATTTTAAATTATTTGGGGTTGAAATTAGAGGGAAGAAAAAAATTCCCATGCCCCGCTCCTGACATCTGCGATGCTGGTTGGTAGGCAGCGATCAAAGCGCTCAAGGGTCTGCTGTTGCCCCTCGTTTTTTTTATTCCACTTTAGCGCGGGGCTTTTTTGTGGTGATGTTTTCCTTGACGGGTTGAAATGCCACCAGAGGGAAGCTCCAATATTGACCGCTTTGAAGCAACAACGATGCTGTTGGAGTTGCTTCTGTTTCTTGTCTTGGTTGCATATCGTTGTTGTTGATGGCCTTTGAACCGCTAAAGTCTGACACTTCTTCTCTCCTCAGACTCGGAGATAGACATCGCTGAAAACATGGGATAAATAAATGCAACCCAATGCAACGCAACGCTAAAGGCCAAGACTTGGCTTGCTGGCACAGGTCGGTCGAGATGCTGCACTAGCTAACGTGCATGATGACACAGATGGCACCCAATGAGTGGCCATTAATAGGCCCCTGATGACGTTGGTTGGATGATAGAGACGTTCGAAAAGCATACGACGCTTCACCACCAAGCAATTGGATACTGATTCAGGAGTTGATAAACATCCATTGAACAGCACTTGCTTGCGATATTGTTGCTATGAAAGCCACCCAATATTTCAGAACCTGTCATGGTTGATGCCACGACGGCTGAACTTGAACGATAGTCTGCCAAAAGTAGTCCTGGCTAAGCAGAGACCGGCTCAAAGCTCACACATTTTAGTCTCCATAAAGCTCGGTCGTGCGCCATCATCTGCCGATGATTAGTCTTACGCAGCGATGCTCTGTACACCATTCCACAAAACACGGTACAACGGCTCTCAATCAACGCTCTTCTTGCCAGGCACGCAAATGCGATCACCAATCATGAGCGCCTCGCAATCAAGGTCCTTGTTCTTCTTCATGATCTCATCAAGGCTCACGCCAGCCTTCTTAGCGATATCCCAACACGTATCGCCCTGCTCAACTCCATACGCAACTGTGCCTTCTGGACAATCCGGGATGGGAATGCGCTCCTCAGGTGAAGACTTGTGACCCAGGAACCAGAAAAGGAGAATCATCGACAGGATGATGAGGCTGAGGAAGTTGAGAAAGGGCTTCATCTCGGTGAACCACGATATCTCGGGCTCGTGATACTGTGGGTTCGTTACGAGGAAGGACTCGGACTCTTGGCCTTCGGGGCGCGCTTCGCCAACCTTGGTGAGCTGGCCGTATTGGTTGCCCGGCGCGCTCTCCCAGTAGCTTCCGTCGGCGTCGCGGAACGTGTAGACCTGGGTGTCAGCATCGTAGCCTACTCTCTCCATGCCTTCTGGGAGACGTTCCTCATCGGTGTCGTAGCGAGAGAATCGAGACATGATGGCAGCTGTTGGTAGTAAGTTTGTGCGATACGATATTGTGATGGAAATGATAAAAAGGGAGAAAAAGTAAGGGAGATGATGAGATCAGGCTACCCCTTTGAAACACGAGCATCATGCTACAGGGGACCGCGTCATGGTCTTAGTCAGCCGTCTCGCCTACCAACCTCGTTTGAGGTCACCACGAACTAAGCCTCAGGAAACCAGGAACAGGGACGTTGTGGCTCTTCGTAAATTGACAGCGTAAGCAAACGTGTTGATAATTTGAGACAGAGACTTGCTGAAAACCTCTGGTCTATGATGGAGCTTGATCAATAGTCATTGCTAGTGTTGAGCTTCGTAACCTGCCTCCTTCAGTGGATTGCAGACAACCATGATCAGAAATGGGAGCGGTTACTATTATTCTTATGGACATGGTGCCCTTGATACAGCACCTCAATGCTACAGTCCTAAGAACAAGAAAACGACATCTGCATCTTGGGATATCTGATTTCGCATGTCCAATAGCGAGCGCTAGGGAACATGAATGCTTAGCTACCTCGCTGATATGGCCCCCGCGTTTGTGACCGAGACTTGCGACCGATGAACTTTGACGCACGACTCCAAAGGACCGGTTCGCGTTTGACAATATTTTCTGGTTGCCGACGGTGTTATTGAGTCTGGATGTCAAGAAGGTAGTACCGGACGAGGGTAGTAGCATGTAAGGACGCAAATGCATAGCTGACGTAGAGACAATGTAGATTTTATGTATTGATGCCTCTAGGTATAGAGAACACAGCAGTGCTATGTTTCCTCGCTTGAGTAGGTTCCTTTGCTGCGTTTTGAAGACTCAACATCCCCCTGCGTTTGGTTGATGCCTGTGGTACCTAGCGCTTAAATTGGTTGCTTGCCCGTCCCTAGTATTTCGAGCATCACCGAACGACGCCAGCATTTATTTTGCCTTAAACTTCATAGCAAAGCCCTTCAAGTGAAATATATGAGTTCAAATCTTTGTTCATCGTCCAAAATCGTACTCAAAGCGCAACGTAATATAGAATTATCTTGTTTCGTTTGATGGATATTATTCATCTACCCTAAGGCTTTGGCGGAAGTAATCTCTTAGCGCCCGCGTCCAGCCCCCCGCATCCACCAACCATTCCAGCGCAAGGTCCGCTAAGCTTTAGGGCTGTCAGTTCCATTGCAACGTCATTCCGCCCAAACTTTCTTTCTCTTAATATTTGTGTTAAATAGGTAGTTTCGCTTTCTATACCATAAAAGTGTCTAAACATTATGAGTTTTCACCATTTTGAATCTCCTATAGGTCATCACTCAACCCCTTCTCCTCTCCTTGATTGAGGCCTGCTACGGTCTTTGAAAACGGTCGCCCCTAATGCCTATCTGAATCTTCATTCATACTGTATCCTTGCTCACGTTTCAGCCAGAACCCACCTCATCAAGCCCTCGATCCAATTAAACCCCGGACTTTAGAGCCTTACACGATCCCTGTCAGAGCAAGATGCAAACCGACAAGTTCAAACGAGGCTCTGCGTCTGCAGTTCAGCTTCCTCCTTTCAACTTGTGGATGCCTCTCTCCCTCTTCGTCATTCTGGCAATGATGGCACCGTCATGATAGATCTACCACGCGGGTCTTGGTTCACAAAGGAAAGCAACTGTTTCTATGTTGCTTTAAACTTCCTCCGTCGCATATTCAATTTCCCTCTCGCTTCTACGACTCCAAAAAACGTACCATCGACTGCGAGCCGTGTCTCTTTAGCTGGTGACGGCTTGAATTGCCCAAACTACGCGACATCACCACCCAAGACACTAGAGACGAACGAACCGAACGAGCGAACCCTGAATATATACCAACATGGCTAAAGCAGATCCCGAAGTTGTTGTAGCCGTCGTGGCTCTCATCGTATCTTTGGTCGCTTTAGCAGCCACCTTCATGCAGGTTATGCAACAATACTATGCCTCTGCCGCAGGATACTCCCAATGCAACGAGAAAGTAATGGGCAAATGGGCTCTTACAAAAACACGTCGTTTCTCATGGGACGAGCTTCGCTTCGAGGTCGAGTTCGAAGCTCCAGTCATATTCGTTTCGCCGCCAGACAACCCACATGGTCCTATCCGAGAAGCTGAGATATACTTCTTGGATGGTAGCGAACAGAGTCTCGAAAATACCTGGTCTGAGCTAGATATAAATCCGCGAGAGGAGTACGCGGCCAAGACAAGACGAGAGCGCATTCACACCGCCGACAACGAGCGAGCTTCATGGACGTTACTCCTCAGCGCAGTACAGCGCATGGAACACGACTCAGAGAAGTGGCAAAAGAGTCAATATGGAGAAATGCACAAACAAATTGGGCCTCCCAATGCGCAGGAACAAAACCACGATCTTCCGACAGAGCCTCCAGGTTTATACGAAGCGCATACTTTGACAGTAGCTCTCCAGCGCAAACGCAAGAGCTGGGATACAATGCCTGCGACGGTTCTTCGTCCATACGCGACAACAACGATATGCCATCTTATCGAGATGCTGGCTGCCCTAGGTATCTACTGGAAAGAATTCGACCGCAGACGTGACCGCTACCGAGCCGAAGGCAATGGCTTCATGGTGCTTGGAGAAAAGGTCGCTGATCTCGGATTGATGTTTACCTTTAGTATCTGCGGAAGAAGTCGATTTGAGTCCAATCGAGTGATTCCTGTGGACCAAGTCAAGGAGCTTTGCTTTGGCTATGTGTCCAC
This sequence comes from Fusarium aywerte, assembly GCA_013186375.1. Classification (NCBI taxonomy): domain Eukaryota; kingdom Fungi; phylum Ascomycota; class Sordariomycetes; order Hypocreales; family Nectriaceae; genus Fusarium; species Fusarium aywerte. Next base: position 111,199 of record JABCQV010000084.1, read on the forward strand.
AATCTACAGTGTGACTTTGGACCAACGACGTCTTCGGTTTCCTGAAGATGATCCTGAGAACTTGGCTTTTCTCCAGCTGGCAACTCGTGGCGACATCTCACAGACTCTGATCAGAATTGGATGCAATACCAACGCTGTTCGTGCTTTCCAGGATGCTGGCAAGCACACATCGCATCTGTTTCCTGGTATGTGTATGTTCCTTCTCGACACCGCATTTACTAATATAATTTTTAGTCTCCTTCGAAATTCTCGGTATGCTTAGTCGCACTTTTCACATCAAGAACAGCATGTTCACCTACATTCCCAACCCGACTTCTGATCGCTGGGACAAGCAGTCGGTGTCACTTGTCAAGGTGATGCAAGCTTACTACGAACTTGTTGGCGAATCACTACCAGGAGCGCACCGAAACCCAGTCATTCTTGACAAAATCAAGAAGCATGTCAACCAAATTCTGGCTTACAACAAGGACGAGAATACGGCGGAAAAGATGCGCATGCTCAAGGCACTTCACGAAGCAATTGACGACTGCGATCAAATCCTCACGGCCAAGGAACCTTCTGGTGTCATCACTCCCTTTGCTGAGCGAATGGGTCAAAAGATGAACGAGACTGAGGTCCAGAAGAAGCGAAGAGAGGTGGTCCAAGATGTTCTTCGATCACATATCCAAGAAGTGCTGCGTCTTCTGAACGACGGAGAAGACCGTTCGTCTGATGCGCAATCTTTACACGCCGATTGGAGCCCGGCAACCGCGCATCCTCGACAAGATGGACAACCTAGAGTCGCGCCCCTTGGGTTCGAAGACATGCACGAAGCCAGCCCCGACGACCGACAGCACAAGTTTATGGAAGTCTACTTCCACGTTATTCGAGAAAAGGTCGTCCCTCGCGCTGCCCGCTCAACAGATCGACGAACAAGCATTGGCGGAGCTCCCGCGGGTCACGGCTTCCGAAGAGCAGGCACCGGTCGAACCCAAGCAAGCAGCATGCGCGGTACAGACCGAGCCTCCTCGCCACCTCCGCCCATGCCAGCACCTCGGCTACAAACAAGCGTAGAGAACATACCTCTCAATACCATACCAAACGGTCGTCCCTCTGTATCCAGCAGACCCGGCAGCGCCGTGAGCGATGCTTACTCACTGGCAAGCGAGCTACCAAGAGGAAGACTTGAGGCTGCTTTGTATGAGCAGGAGGTTTCTCATGATGATGCATGGTGTACATTGATATTCCGCATGATATGCTGGTTGATGCTGCATGACTTTAATAAGCTGGATGTGCAATTGAGTAAGAGCGAGTTACTTGGGAGTCGTATGCCGGTTTACATATCATAAGCTTTGGGAGATTTGGAGAATTGGATGACCTGTCGGATAAAATGACATATTTGGACATGATGTTTTTAGCGATGAGATTTTAGATACCACAATAACGACTTATGTAGTCTTTGGATGTACAAAAGGATATTGGCCATGTATGAATGGAACATGCTGAAATGTCATGATAATTACCCACCGCATGATGCTCATAAGCTCGAGAACTATGGGTTACCTTGGAGCGATGACTAAAATAAAACACAACCTTCATCTTACCCTTTCCCACGCGGCAATCGCATTCCATTTTGCGCCCAGAAAAGATCGCCTTGTCGGCCAACCCAAGTTCCCGATTTTGACCACCCCCGCATCGGCGCCCGTCCGGGACTGCAAAGCCGAGTATCGGCTACGCCGACGGGCGGCAGCGGCATGCCCTTTTTGAATCGGCTGACTAAGTCAAACTCTATCGGTACCAATATGACGGAGAGCATACACGTAATACTCGGAGCGGACGAGGTTTTCTCTGTTTAAGCCATGTGGCTTGGTCGAGAATGTGGTGATGCTTGATGCTGGAGGGAAAGGGGATGCTAGAGTTGGTGATTGTGATTTTTATGGAGATGACTGGAGGTCAGGGAGTTTGTGTGGAAAGGGGATATAATTGTTTTGAGGGGAAGGGATACAAAGTCAGAAGGGCGTCAAGAAGTAATACAGTAATTTAAACCACTATATTATACACGGCTTATTCACAGGAGTGATCGATATATCGTAGTGAGAGTTAATGGTCGTATTATCGGTCCTCTATTGGACTATTCTCTTGACTTTATCCGCCAATTCCCCATATTCCTCCTCCCTTGGCGGGAATGACAAGCCAATAACCACATATTGACCTTGAAAAGCAATTAAACGTACGCGTTAAAAGGTTTCATGTCTCATTCACCCGTGTCGCATCTCGATACATTGCTATCAGTAGAATATTATCCAACGTTCAAAGCATGTCAACAGGCAATGCTTTCGCCGACACCGAAGCCGATCAAAACGGAAGCATATCACGTGAGATAGGAGTCATCATGGGCCTTGTTTCTGGTAGGATTCTATTCCAAGGCGCGCACGAGCAGCTCGGTTTGGGTCATGGAAATCAGGTTGGGAATGACAAGGCGTGATCCTTGGAGACTAAACAGGCTGACTAAGTGGTTAAAACCTGTCTTGAATTCCAGTTTTTCGCGTTCAGTCACGGACGTAGCCGCAGCTGGGCTGTAGTAGGTACTAGAGGTATAACCTTGGGTAGCCGGGTGACAAGACACAGACCAAGTCAGGTCAGGTTTCTTTCCGCTCATGAGTTCTAACAAGGCAGGCGTTTCCGTTTCTATGCACAGTTAGCTTGAACCATCACCAACAGAGGAGTCAAGATCGGAAATGTCTCTGACCTTTTATTCAAACTGTATCCGTGATAGGGTTGCAGTTGACATGGCAGCATTGCATTGCATGATCAAGTACCCTTCCCGCAACCGCTCACCAAAAATCCCATTAAAACCGTGCGGAGAGGTACATCTACTTTGTCCCCGTGTCATGTTTTCCCCTTCCCCAAGCGATACGTACCAAAGTACTTCATCATCCAATCATTTTTGGTCATCTATCAGGCTAGACCCATGTTAGACTCTGGGAAAGAACCCTGGACCAACCAGTTCAGTGCAACATCATCCCCGAAACTGCCTAGCTCCGACAATGGAGAGTCCAGTCCCATCCTACCTTGGCCCGAGAACCAGACAGAGGACCAACTAACTTATTACTCCTCCGTCACATCAGCCTGCACGACCATATCTTCTCTCTCACCAAAGCCTCGTCAGCAAACGAAAGCCCTTCGACAAGAAGACGAAAAAAAAAAAGAGAAAAGGGCCACGGCGAAAAAGAAGCAGACAGGCAGAAATATTCCAGGCGAACTTGATCTCTTTTTTCTTGTTTGCCCTGTTTTTCTTTTCCCTTTCTTCGTATCTTCTGTTTCCCTTTTTCTACTAATTACTATCTCGTTTTCTTTCTCTTTATTCCCGCCCGTCTCGCCACACTCCCTTGTACATCAGGCTCCCCCTTGCCTTTGCATTCGAGCCTCAAACCGTCAACTACACGCTCGCACGCGTCTTCTGCACCGACAAAACAGCCTTGCAACCCTTTCTCCCGTAGCCCTCGAAACGACGCTTCGATATACGGTGTTTTGAATCTCGAGCGTGCCGTCCCGTTACGTTCCCGGAGAAGCCTCTACTCGAAAGCTCTTCGCGATCTTGTCCGTTCTGTTGATATACGTCTACTTTTGTCCATATACTTCAAACACAACCTCGTTTTTGTTCATATACACTCGATTCGGCAGTCTTTCTCGATCGATTTGAAGAGCGTTGTTGGTTGTTTCGGTTGTCTGGATACATGCGTGATCTGCCGTTCCTATCGCGTTAATTGTCCCGCCCCTGGCTGGTCGGTTCCGCAGATTCACCGTCACCGATCTTGCAGATTCTGGGATCCGATACAGTCTTAATACGTCAAGCCTGCTTGAGAGGGACTCGTCGACTTTTGTTTGCACAGGCAACCTCGTCATTGTCCTGGCGCTTGTCTGGGACGAACACAACCACACAAACATAACGAACCATGACACCGTCACCCGCGACTAGTCAGGCTCTCGAGCCTCGTCACCCCAAACCCTCACAAACAGTATCCGTCAATATCTCTGAGGGAAGCCAGCCACGGTCTCGCCGATTTCAACTCGAGGTGAGCGAGTGTGTCGAGACAAAGACTGTTACGACCACTACTCGTCTCACACGCAAGTTCCCTCACGTTTTCGTTCGGGATCCTGTGCCCCTCGAGAATCTCGACACAAAAGAATATCCACTTGCCATGAAGCCTACCCCCCCAGAACTGATCCAGTTCTCCTACAATATGCCTGGCGCTCTCGAGACAGACGACGAAGCCGAGGATGAGCCCACGGATACCCAGGTAAGCCTGCATAACCATCATATGCTGTGGCTCGCAACGCAGCCACGTTGGCAATAAACTCTAACATTCTGCAGGTGACGTATAGTAACGGTCGTTCTACCCCTGGTCGAGTCAAAGCCGAATCCCCTCAAGAATCGAATACCCTCGTTCGAGTGCCCAAGCACCGATCACAATCTCCTTCAGACGGCTATCCCCGACGCTCTCGAGCCTCAAGAGCCAGCCCTACAGATACTCCCGAATCGTCAGCACCTACATTGAACCTTCGACGGCTGCCTCGATCAAATCCACTCAATGCTGTTTCAGATAAGCTCCGTCGCTCGATAGCTCATGGCTCAAATCGACGGGAAGGAGAGAGGTCATCCAGAGCGCCCACTGGCTGCCTTGCTACCCCTGATACCTCAGAAGTGGTTGGCTCATCTGACCGATCAGCCCGCCGACGTTCGTCACACCATGAACGACAACACTCTCCTGAAGCATCTTCGTCCGCTGTTAGCCCTCATTATGAAGCCACCAGCCCTGTCGAGAGTGATTCCCACACCGTCTTCAGCAGTAACGTGGCTACTCCGCCAATCACCGACACCGATGCAGAACCATTCGCAGACATTGACGAATCTCTGCAGCAGCCTGTTCGCTCCTTCAATCCGAGACCCAGTATCGATGTTGTTGCTGCTCAGGATGCTAGTCTTCCTAGTCCCAGACTGTCGCCTACTTTAGCAGCTGCTCAATTACACACCGCCGACGCCGAAGATGAAGGCCAGTCCAGCTTTCAGACATCAAACTCGGATCCTTCTCGCTGGGTTGATGAATCACAACTAACAGAAGATGATCCCTCTACTGCACTTGTCCCTGCCGGCCATTCTGAGGACGATTACGCCCTTGCTCGCCCTGACGGATCTCCTCATGTCGTCGACACGCAAACACTACTCGAGGCATTCGACTCCATGAAGACCGAAATGAAGACGTTCATGATGTACCAATTCCTTCGCCGATGCCCTCGACCTACCCTCCGAGTTGTTGCCAACGCTGTCAACCCTGCTCTGAAGTGTGATTTCCTTCGACAGCTACCTCTGGAACTCGGATACTCTGTTCTTTCCCATCTCGACCACAAGGACCTCTGTCGAGCTGCTCAAGTCTCTAAGCACTGGCGCAACATCGTTGACCGCAACGAGACCGGTTGGAAGGAGCTCTTTGATCGTGATGGCTACACCCTGCCTCCCGGTGAACTTCAGAAGGCAATTCTTCAAGGTTGGGGTTGGCAAGACCCTGTGGGTGCTTCTGGTTACGAGAAGGACTTGAGCATGCGAAACCGTTTGACCTCGACCGAGCACGAGCTCACCCGAACTCTTCGACAAGAGACAGCTTCAAAATCCCGGGCTTCTAAGCGAAAGCGAGCGCTCAACACCTATTCGGCTGCCGAGCGATCGAAACGACGTGCTAGTGCTCAAGAGGCCGTGACTCGCGAGGAAAGCAAGTCGCAGCCCGAAGTCAGACAACACCCATCGGAGGGACCACTGTCTGCTGCCAGCGCCGCCATTAATGCCGTTCCTGATCCTCAGCTTGGACTGCCAAGCCTCCGCGAGCTTCATCTCTACAAGTCACTTTACCGCCGCCATCACATGATCCGCAAGAGCTGGACCAGCGGCGAGGTAAAACCCGGTCATGTTGCCTTTGCGGCTCATCCTCGCCACGTTATTACGTGTCTTCAGTTTGACGAGGATAAGATCATTACTGGCAGCGACGATACCCTCATTCACATTTACGACACCAAGACAGGTAAGCTTCGTAAGAAGCTCGAGGGCCATGAGGGTGGTGTGTGGGCACTGCAGTATGAGGGCAACATGCTTGTTTCGGGCTCAACTGATAGATCCGTCCGTGTCTGGGATATTGAACGTGGACTCTGCCAGCAGGTGTTTTACGGCCATACTAGTACTGTCCGTTGCTTGCAAATCTTGATGCCTACCGAGGCCGGCAGAGATTCCAGCGGACAGGCGATCATGCAGCCAGAAAAGCCTCTCATCATTACAGGTTCCAGAGACAGTCAGCTTCGAGTTTGGAGACTTCCTGAGGTTGGCTCCCGTCGCTACATCCAGACTGGCCCCCCAGCCCATGAGTCGGACTGCCCTTACTTTATCCGAGTTTTGGCTGGACACACTCATTCTGTTCGCGCTATTTCAGCTCATGGTGATACCTTGGTCAGTGGATCTTATGATAGCACCGTCCGCGTTTGGCGCATCAGCACTGGTGAGGCACTTCACGTCCTCCACGGCCATTCTCAAAAGGTATACTCGGTTGTTCTCGATCACAAGCGCAACCGATGCATCTCTGGCTCTATGGACTCGTTGGTCAAGATCTGGGATCTTGCAACAGGCGCATGTCTATACACTCTTGAGGGGCATAGTCTGCTTGTCGGTTTGCTGGACCTCCGTGACGAGCGATTGGTATCGGCAGCTGCTGATTCGACTCTTCGTATTTGGGACCCAGAGAATGGCAAGTGCCGCCATACCCTAATGGCGCATACTGGGGCGATTACTTGTTTCCAGCACGATGGTCGCAAGGTCATCAGCGGTAGTGAAAAGACAGTCAAGATGTGGGACGTCCAAAACGGTGAATGCGTTCAGGACTTGTTGAGTGACCTAAGCGGTGTTTGGCAAGTCAAGTTTGACGAACGACGGTGTGTGGCTGCCGTCCAGCGAGACCAGCTCACCTATGTCGAGGTATGTTGATAAACCAGATGTGAACAGGAACAATTGCTAACGTGGTTCAGATTCTTGACTTTGGAGCTGTTCGAGATGGCAAGCCCCCAGAGGAACTGGGCAAACGCATTCTGCTTAATGAGCCCGAGGTCCGAGCCATGATTGAAGAAGAAGCGTAATACATAACATTACGTATGAAACGGACGATAAAACATAAATATCAGCGATATGGTTTTATAAGCGACTTGTCGGCTTGTACAGACGACTAATGAAACCTGGCGTTGAGGTGTCGCACATTTTACGCATAAACAACACACATAGTTATGAGGTACCAGCATGAACAGGGTGGAAAGGCGTTTTGACATTAATATTTTGGGGGACGGAAGCATATACCTATTGTTTTATTCAGAAGTTGATTCAAGATCAGCAGGCTCGAGCAGACAGACAGGTATTGTGTCTTGTGTTGAGCCGAGAAAATGAACAAAAGCCACGTTATGGGCGCTTAGCATTGCAATTAGGAGTGAAAGAATTTGTTACATACGATGACTGTCAGATTGTGACTGTGATGATTGTGATAGTGATGGTGTTGAGGAATGTTTGCTATGTACTATGGAGCGGCATCATTCCGCTCTGGAGTGTGTTAGTGTTACAGACTACAAAAGATCCTGGCCTTTTTGAGGCAAAGCAATGAAGATCAAATGGGTTTCAAGGATCCAGTGGACAGTGGAGGGACGCAGCTTGGGATGTAAGCAATCCCTGACTCACCAGCAAGACGAAATGAAGAGTCCGACTGGTGATGTAGAAGAAGTAAGACTAGCTGCAATTTTTTGATTAGGGTATATTTTGAGCTATTGTCAAGCTTGACATTAAGCTTATTATTTGATCATATGGTGTTGGAACATTTTGTGTCAAGCGAATGCCAAACGCCGATCATGCCGAGCTGAAAACAGGGATAATGCATAAAGATGTGATCCTTGCGGATGGGTTACAATAAAAAGCGCACACTTAAAATGTCCAGGCATGAAGATGATGCTATGGAATCATGGTCAGGACGTAGGGATACCTGTTGGCAAACTTTCAAGATATTGGATGTTGCCATGTACCTTGGATAATGTCAAGAAAAGATATCTCACAGAGAAAATAGGGAGAATAAGGCTGTTTGTTCATATAGAAACTTCCCAAAGTGGTCAGAGCATTTCGGCCATGTGTGAGTGAGTATGCGGCTTATATCGCCTATCCACCCACCCTTCTCACGCGAGGAGGATTGTCCTAGGGTGGTGCGCAGAAAACCTGACTCTATTAGTATACCAGACAAAATAACATGATCACTTTCTACCATTCCTGACATGCTCTTCGGTTGGGTTACTTTCTGTGCCCTAAGCCTGTGTCTCAAGTTTTCTGCTAACCCCTCAGGAGGTGCAGGTATTTAGGCAGATAGGGTCCCCTCTTCGCTTTGGACTAGGTCTTGGCTATCTGAGTATCTCGTTAATTGTCATGGCTTGGTTTAAAGACTTCATGGACAAGGCGGCGGAGGAGTATAAGAAGGGAATGCAGTTGGAGCGAGAGAGACAACAGCGACTTGCGGAACAGTATCGACAACAACAACAACAGGCGCAAGGACAGAGAGATTTTGGGTATGGACAAATGGGGCAGCAACAGCAACAGCAGTATGGGCAGTCTCAGTCGCCTTATCAACAACCTCAGAGCCATCAGTATCAGGGTCAGTCTACGCAGTATGGACAACCTCAAAGTCCGCAGTACCAGGCTCAATCGCCCCAATATGGTCAACCTCAGAGTGCCCAGTATCAGCACTATCCGCCTCCCCCATCGTCACATCACCCTGTGAGTGGGCAACCCAGTCAAGCACCACCTTTACAATCATCAGATGTGCCATACACCTCACCACCAATAGATCGCAGAACGCAATATTATGCCGAATTGGCCAAACTCCAGGCTCAAGCTGAGTCCAGCCAAGCACCATCAGATGTGCCATACACAGCACAAACAGATCGCCGGACCCAGTACTATGCCGACCTGGCCAAGTTTCAAGCCCAAGCTGAGCAAGCAAAAGCGGACGCAGCAAAAGAACAAGCCGCCCTCCAAGCTCAACTCCAGGCTCAAATGGATCAAGCAAAGATGCACACGCAGAAGCTCGAAACACAATGGCGCGATGCAGAACGACTTGCGGCGCAGTATAAAGCTGAATACCAAGAACAGATAAAGAAAGCGGAAGAGGAGATGGCGAGGTTGAAGATTGAAGAAGATAAGCAAAGAGACGAGTTGGAGAAATTGAGGGCGGAGGAGGCGAGGAACTTGAAGCTGGCGGAGGAGGAGCTTATAAGGGAGCAGCAGAGATTGTTTGACGAGATTCAGCGGCAGAGGGAGAGACAGGAGAGTGGTGAGAAGGAAGAGGAGAGACCACCTTTGCCGCCGAGGGTTAATACGGAGGACGCTGCCCCGTCTTTACCGAGGAGACCTGTTTCTACGGCTGGTAGTGCAGATCCTAGAAGATCGACTCCTTACCATTACTCTGGCCAGAGGGAGTCGTATCTTTCGCCTCAGAGCCCTCACGGTTACGTGCCACCTCCTCCACCCGGACCTCCTCCTGCGCAGACCACGAACGAAGCGCGGGGTCAAAATCAGAGGCAGGCTGATGAGCCAGTTCCTCAACAGCAAGTGCCTCGCTATCCCCCACCGCCGTCGAGTTCACAGACATCTTTCCATGCATCATCTCCTTCGTCTACTCAAACCTCACCTCAACAACAGTCAGCAGGGACCTCATATCAGTCGCCTCCCCCAGATCGAAGCCGCCCTCAACAGCAACATCCCCCCTCAGCTCCCAAACAGCCAAAACCCACGAAAATCCCTCGTGTGCGGACCCCGTCACCAGCTAAACAACATGCATGCGGCGCGAAAGCAGGAGCTGATTGCTCAGGAGCTCTGACAGCTTTCCCTCAAGACTGGTTCTTCCACCCTTCCGTCCCAGAATTTCTCATCTGCGCTCGATGTTACGTTGATCATATTTACGATACCGAATTCCGCAACTCTGTCAGAAGGATCTTTTACAACGACGGCGAGAAGCGCAAGTGTCGGTTCAGTAGCAGGAGGGTCAAAGATACTCTCTTCCCCGCGGCAGTTGACTCCGGAAGTCTGGACCACCTTGTTGAGTTTATGCAGAGGAGAATGACCATCAAAGATTGCAGAGAACAAAACGTTGTCCAAGGGGAAATGTGGTACAGAGCCGCTGACATTCCCAACGGGACCATTTGTCAGGCTTGTTTCGAAGACGGTCTTATCACTTTCTCCTCATTTGCGAAGCATTATAGCCTCCAACTGGAGCAGGGTCCTTCTTATTGCGACTTGAGCTTGTGGTTTCTTAAGCGCAAGTTTGTCGACTATGCCGACGAGGATAGATGGGACGAGTTTTGTCGACTATTCAATGAGCGAGCACAGCTGCCAGATTGTCCCAAGCTCAACACCATCAACGCGAATCAACGTACGTGGTACAAGGCCAAGTTTGGACCAGAAGGACTGCAAGCTTGCGGGGCGTGTTACCACGATTACTTCCGCGCTTCGGACGAAGAAGATGCGTGGCAGCAGGTCCGTGGAGGTAACTTTGATACGAGATGCAGCCTCGGCCAAATGAACCATTCCATCCCCATGCACCAATCTATGGATGACGAGGACAGAAGTCTCTTCTGGAACGCGGCGAGGGAAATGGACAAGTATCCGTTTTGCGACACGAGGGGCATCAAGGGTGGTGTTTGGTACACGACCATCAACGATCCACAAGAGTGGGCAATTTGCGCTGCGTGCTATGAAGGCATCGTCAAGCCGATTGGAGGATCGAGGTGGTTTACTAGGGACATGGGGGCTACGGAGGATGGTGTGTACATGTGTGGCTTCAGCCTCGGACACCCGCGTGCGCTGCAAGCTCTCGAGGCATACATCCATGCGCGCAATTGGGGCGAAAGCAAGATCCTTCTCGACTGGGTTGCGCAATGGGGCTCTGTCGAGCAATGCCCAAGGATCAAGTTCAGCAAGAACCGACGCTGGTGGGGATGGGGAGTCCTAGCCATCTGCGAAGACTGCTACTCTTCTTTCGCAAAAGGGACAGCCTTGGAGTCTCGATTCGCACTGAAAGGCCAAAGAGAGCCCGACTACGAACGCATGTGCGATCTCTTCTCACCCCGCATGAGGAGTCTGTATAAAGAAACATGCACAACAGGCAACCTCGAAGGACTCCTCGCCCTGGCGGAGCAGCGGCAAGTGGTCTACTCGCAGACCATCATGCAGTGCGAGCAGATCGTCAACCAGCAAAAGATAGCAGCGATGCAGGCGCAGATGATGGGTGCGCAGGGCAGCTTTTACAAGAATATGGGGCGGATGCATGATGTGGCCGTGGGACACAGTTATGTGGTCGGGAATGCATATGCTGGGTATTGGCATGAGAATGAGTATGTGATGCAGGGGTATGCGTATGATAGGCAGGCGAGGGATATGGCGGCCGAGGTCATGAGTGGTGGACCGCTTATGAAGGTTCAGATGCTCGAGGCAAGGTGGAAAGAGGTTGAGTGAACGATGTTGTTTACAGCTCTTGTTCCTGAGTTTTGGTGCTTTACACTTTTTAGCCTTATAGAGTACATAATACAACATGACTCTTACAACCACGACCCTTTTGAACAACTAGAATACAAGCTCCCACACATCCAAAGTCGACGTCCCAACTTTCAATCCCATACAAGACGCCGCCTTACCGAGAATCAAGTACTTTCCATCCCAACTAAACGACGCCGCCGTCACAAACCCACTTTGGAACTTGATAGTATACAGCACCCGCCCAGAATATAAATCACTCACGTCCACACCGTCATCCGTCCGACAGCACAGGAACCGACAGTCTGCAGATACAGCAACAGGCCAGCCCTCACGCGTCCTTCGTTGGCTGAGATTATACGACTCGAGCGCCGCGGTGCCGTGGTTCCAGTGAAAGATGGTGTCGCCCCATACTGCGACGATGATTTCTCCGTCGGGAGACGTTCCTAGGAAAATAGGCTTCTTCCATGTATCTGTTTCCAGCTTGGCGATTGATGCGCGTGTCTTGACATTCGTTATGCGAATCGTGCCGTCGCGGGACTGTGTGATGAGGAGTTTACTGTCGGGTGTAAAGACAGCATGCGTCACCTCATCCAAATGACAGGGAATCACGACGGACGATCTGTTAATGTTGGCACTGCAGTCCACGAGGCCAACGCGACCCCTTGTGCTCCCCACAGCAAGCCAATTCCCATCCTGCGAAAACGCCAGCGGCTTCGCGCCGGGCCACTTGGCCACGGGGATCTTGCGTCCGTTGATGTAGTCGCCTAGGTAAATAACGGGCTTCTTGAAGTTGATGCCGTCGTGGTTGGCCGCGTTGAGACCTTTGCCGTCTTCTTCGCTGAGATAGGCCCACTGACGGCCGTTACGGGAAAAGATCATGCTCACGCCGTGCTGGTTCTGCAGACATGATACCTGGCTGGCGGTCATGTCATAGAAGCGGGTAGGGGACTCGAGAGTCTGGGTGGCGAATGTGTCGACGCCGTGACGGGAGAGGTAGGCTGTTTCGAGGACTTCGTGGTTAGAGAGTTCCTTCTTGGCTAGGTGGCGGAGGGAGATGCGGAGGGGGGCTGCGGATGTTATCCCTATGGCGTTGTAGTCTGGGATGGGAGGTTCGTTTGTCTCTGAGTGGGGAGACGAAGCGATTGTTCTGAGATGTAAGTATAGAGACACCAAAGCAAGGAGAGGGAGGCTTACTCGGGGTTAGCAATGCTGCTGTTGCTGTTGCTGACTTCTCTGCTGTCTGCGTCGTCGGCTGGTGGAGGAGGAGGTGCAGCAGAGGAGCTCTCTGAGATAAACGCATGGACAGCCTCGAGGAATTCGGTGATGATGGTTCGTTGACTCCCAAATCGGCAGTCTTCACTGTCTGTATCTCCGAGGTATTTCGAGCGTAGAGTGGATGCTTCCTGGAGAATCTGAGAGCTGCTGTACCCCGGAAGTTCTCTCTGCCCGTCATGAGGCTGAGAATTGATAACTCTGCAACATATCAGTAAAACGTCTCATAAATCAACGTGAAAACTCACAACAAGACACAATCCAATCCCAAGCTCATAGCACTTCTCAAACTCTCGAGCAATTTCGCAAAAGATGACGGTTTTTCCGCCGTGTGCTCCAGCCAGCTCTGTGTCCTCTCCTCCTCCTTGTCCATATCCAGAGCATCTTCCGCCTCCTCAATTAGTTCGCCTGCCTCACTGACAACGCTTTTAAGCGCATCATCTAATCTCGCAGGCAATTGTGGTACAGCATTGTCATTGTCGAGAGCTTGGGCGTTGTGGTGGAGCAGCCTCGCGACCATCTGCAGCTCTGCGAGTTCGCGAGACAGCGAGGCTAGATCCAGACGCGCTTGCGGGTAGGACGTGACGAAGCTGCGGAGGCCATCGACGACGTGGGCTGTTGAAGTTTGGAGGGATGCGCAGAGGGAAGATATTGAAGACATTTTTTTTGTCTCTGTCTCTGGTGGAGAGCAGGAGACTTGTGTGTGAAATTTGTCTATGATGATGTGATGTGATGTTTAGACAGACTACCACTCTGTAGTTATTGTGTTTCACAAGAGGACAGTAAATGCCGATGCGGGATATTGTGTGGAGAAACCGGAGATTCGGAATGATGGCGTATTTGTATTTTTATTTCTTGTAGAATTTTGAGGAAAACAAGTAATTCTTGTACTGCAATTGAATTCTAATTCTTGGATGCTCATAGACTGTGAGATGATATGGTGAAATGAAATGGTCTTGGCTACTACTATAGAAGGCACTGCCTGGGCTAAGGAAGGTCCGGGGCGAGTTAGTTAGTATGATGGGGTGATGGTGATGTATTGAAACAGGCTATGGCTATCATTATAAGGTATCTACTATTAATCCAGCTCGAATATTTGCAACTACAAAAATATACTCGACTTTGAGATCTCATCTCATCTTCAATGATGACTTTTTTTTCATGACTCGGTTCATCTCGGAGTTGTCCATCTCCCAAGGTACCGCCAAGCTTGCGGGGTGAATCTTGGGGACCCCGACAATCGGACCACGGACCAACCCAACAGTACTGTAACTTAACTCATTAACAACATGTCTAGTCATTTCAATCTCACTAACAAGAACAATGTCGTATCAACAGAGAATAGTACTATAGTAATCAGACTTTCAACAAAGTAGAGAAAATCAGCAATTAATATCACATCTTTGAGGCCCTCTCCCCTCCTCATTCTCAAACCTGTTCCAAACTCGTTTTTGGTCTAGGGTGAGGCCAAGACTGCGCCGATCAGCCTCGGGAAGACTAATGGTTGCTTTTTTTCTTCTTCTCTTTTTGATCCGCGCGGGGGCTCGGATTGGAGGGGGGAAAAGGACAAAGTCAAACTATCTGTTCAGGATCTGCCACATGGCATCGTCTGCTTCAATCCCGAAGAGAAATGTCTTGCCTATTTGGTCTTATTGCGTGATAAATTAAGTGCCAACCCATGTCTTGGAGGTGGTTTGGGCAGGGACGAGGTATTATTCAGATTGAGTGAGAGATATCACGTTGGATCGACAGGTCTAGAATTGAAGTCGGCAGGCAGGCGGCAGAGAACTTGACTCTGATAGCATAAGAGATAGAATTAGTGAGTCAGTTTATCTTACTATAGACCACACTCTTTGGCTGTATGTTTTTGTTCTCTTACTCTTAGAGGTCACCTTTTCTGACCACCTCCATAGAGATAGTAAGTAGGCAGGCAGTGAGACGAACTAAACACGAGTAATGCCTCATAGACACAAAGCTTTGCCACAGTGCTTATGTGGCCGTGACGAATACATCAGAAAAGTCATAGCGAATAGATGACTCTATTCAACTCCAAGTCATTCTCATCTAGACTACCGTAGTGGAAGAAGAGTATGACAATGACAGCTGAAAGAGGGGAGGATAGAATCAAGCCACAATTAGCTTCGCTGGCCAAGTGTGGCTCAGCGATAGTTAGGCTTTTGACCTTGACTCTAGCTCACTCTCATCGTGACCACAAGCATGATCAAGAACCCTCCAGAGCAAAGAGGGAATATCCTGGAAGCAAAAGCCTGCAAGAATCACGGGATCGACAGCATCAACATAGGTAGTAACCCACGGATAAACATCCCATTGAAACGGAATGGAACCATCACGCATGGGTTAGGATATCCCCTCATCTCTTTCCAGCCATCTTTTTTAGTTTCTTCTCCGAGTCTTTTTTTTTTTGACCAGGTTCTCCTGATTCCTGTAACTTGGAATACGTAGGTAGCATTCTTTTTCCCAAAATCTCATCACTCATCACAATCTTGGTATCGCCCCGTCCTGGTTTGATAGGGTACCAGATGAACCACATGTGCGAAGCGAATTGGCGCGATGGCGGGCTTTTTTCGAAGCGCTGGGCCCTTTTTTGGTCTCCAAGAAAAAAACAGGGATATCCTTGTCCATTGGGTTTGTTGGTTTTGCCTTTTCTGGGAAAAGCGCCAAATATGCACAGGCGCCTGACGATGAGAAGAGAGACCACGAGTGGGTGGTTTGCTGAAAAAGAGGATTGGACAGCCAATCGGCATGTGTTCCAGAAGATAGACGGGTTTAGTAGTGAGACGATTGGAGTATCGGTTGGTTGGAGTCGATGATGATGGTCAAGAAATAGAGAGAGAGAGGGGACGCCTCTTGTTGGAGATTCAGGTTGATGTTGATGAATACCCATACCATGGATGAGTCTGTAAGTGTAGGAAGAGTTTGATATATCTCGTGATGTCAAAACATGTCATATGCTGCTACCTTACGGACACTCTCCATAAGTAGCTACTACAGTAAGGGTCATGTCAAGACGGTCAAGCCCATTGATCCATATGCAATGCGGTGCCCATGCTATGCGATGCAATGCGGGATCCAACTCTCTCTCTCTCTTCTCCCCCAAGTGTGTATTGACCACCTACTCGTGCTAATGCAGTATTGTACCATAGTATGTAACACCTCAACATCATCGTGCAGATTGTCACATTTCCCTGGGTCTGCTCGCTTACAGCTACTGTGCCTGAGAATCGCTATTGACAAACCGTGGCCCATCCCATCCATTACTGTGCATCTGATTGATTGCCGTGACGGTTTATGTTTATGGGCTACGTACATTAAAACTGGCCCAGCCCAATCCAACTCGTCACATTTCCTGACATCCTATAGATCGAATTACCGCCCTTCCAAAAAAGAACCCAAGCTGCTGAGGTGAAAGTGTGTGTGTGTGTGTGCATATTATGGTAATGCACCTTGATTAAGTGTTTACAGATTTAATCTCTGTACAACCTTCTATTTTACTCCCTCCCTCTCCTTCTCTCTCTCCATATTATCTTCTCTGTTCTATATTCTCTGCTTCATACCCTGGGATTCACCCTGTTGGTATAAGCCCCTCCGGTTTTTCCTCACCGACAAATCCACCGCCTCCAAGTTTATTCACCACTTTTTTTCTTCATCGGTTCCCTCTCTCGTCCCAGCACAAGTCCAGTCCCCCTTTTTTTATTATCTTTACCCATCTCCACTGGGCTGTCTGGCTGCACTGTTGTTGTTCCCCGGTGCCACCGCTACAGAGTCTCCATCTTTTGTGCCACAGCGATCTTGGTTCCTCTGGAGGCCGCTGTAGCTATAGGCCTTGTGGTTACCTCTTTCAGTGGGAAAGAAGCAGGGAAATTCTGACCGACCTCTTAATTTATCTCTCTCTCTCTCTCGCCCATCTGACAGAACCTACACCCTTGGGTTGGGTTCTATTCTTCCGTGCTTCTTCTCTCACCTTTCCAAACATCATCTTACTATTACTCTTACCCCCCCAAGACCCCACTGCGGATCTCAGCTCATCCCACCGCGGGCCCGGGACCGAGCGTGAATCATTTATTCTACCGGGCTTCCTTTTCCTTTTCGCCTGGCCTTCTGTTTTTTTGTTTTTGTGACTCGGATCGAATTTGTTAAGGGGTATCCCAGTCCAATTCCTAGTCCCTGATCGGATCGTATCGTTCAAGACAGGCCAGGCCTGTTCGTACTTGAACCTGATCAGCTCCGTCTATCGTGTTGCGGTCAAAGTCGGTACTGTTCTGTACTGCATCGCGTCGACGACAAATACAGCTCTGCTCCCTTTGTCTCTTCTCTCTCTCATCATCGCAACTCAGAGACACACAATTCCACCAGACAAACAGAGAGAGCTGGCCTCCTCCCTTTGACATTCATACACGACATTCCCAGCTACAGCGACTTGAACAAGTCTGACCTACATCGCTGCCCATCATGGCGCTCGAACAGACAATCACCATTGTCAACAATTCCGGCAAAATTATCCAGACCGTTCGTATTATCCCGCGCGCTCTGCACTCCCCAAGACTAACAATTCCCAGGGCAAGCAGCTTTTCACCATCTTCAAGGAAGCTCAAGGCACCTACAAGGACAAGAAGGCCGAGATCAAGGCTCAACAATCCCTCCAGCGATCGCAAACCTTTGACGCTCAAGGACCACCTCCCACACGACCTGCATACATCGACGATGACCGCTCACGTTATTATCCCCCACGCGCTGCCCCAAGCGAAGCTGGTTCACAACGCAGTCGCCGATCGCGAAGCGTCCACTCGCGCCATCCTCGAGAGGACTTTGACGTCCGCAGCCGCAAGGCGCTGACCCTCGACAACCTTGAGAGACACACCGAAGTTTCTGCTACAGCGCCCAGCAAAGCACCCACACAGATGACTTACAAAGACCCTTATGCCCAAACAATTCCCATGGACTACGCCGCTCCTCGCTCCATGGCACCCTCAGCCTACGGCGATGGAGCCATGGTTCCCCGCAACCGATCGACCGGAGAGCTGGTGAAAGCGATGAAGCCACGCAAGGAAATCGACATGGACCTCGCCTACGGTAGCATCCCTCCCGATCTGAAGGACCGCACCGATCTGGACCCGCAACAAATCGATGAGAAGCAGGCCATGGGAATCGTTCACCGCGTTGAGGGTCTTCTTACCGAAGCCCAGTGTATCCACCACTCTGCTACGCACACCATGGCCGAGCTTCAGAAGAACCCGGACCACGCCGCGGCCGTTGCGCTCTCGCTTGCTGAGCTGTCCAAAATTGTCAAAAAGACATCACCCGCCTTCCTGACCCTCCTCAAGAGTGGATCACCCGCTGTCTTTGGGCTCCTGTCGTCACCGCAATTCCTGATCGGCACGAGCATCGCTGCTGGTGTCACAGTCATTTGCTTCGGAGGATGGAAGATTTTCCAGAGAATGGCAGAGGCCAAGGCGGCGCGTGAGGCTTTGGCGTATGAGGGTGTGCCCATGGACCGACCTGCGCCCATGCGCACACAGAGTGAGTATGCCCCTGTCGAGTATGGCGGTATGGACGAGGCTCTCATCCTTGACGACGACTTGAGTTCAATCGAGACTTGGATGAGAGGCATCCCAGCAAACTCGGTAGTCGAGAGCGTCGACATGGAACTCATCACGCCCACCGCCTACGACACAAGGAGTCGCATGGGCGACGACTTCGACACCAAATCGCGCCGCAGCACAAGAACAAGCAAGACCCACGATAGCCACCGAAGCTCCAAGTCTCACCGCACCGAAGGCAGCCACCGCAGTTCGCGAAGCCGTCGCGACGACGACAGCAAGAGCAAGTACACCGAGAGCA
The DNA here is from genome assembly GCA_013186375.1 of Fusarium aywerte. Taxonomy (NCBI): domain Eukaryota; kingdom Fungi; phylum Ascomycota; class Sordariomycetes; order Hypocreales; family Nectriaceae; genus Fusarium; species Fusarium aywerte. Next base: position 129,902 of record JABCQV010000084.1, read on the forward strand.
TCGCCGACAGTGAGCGCAGCCACCGTTCGTCAAGGAGTAAGCGCTCCGAGAAGATCGAGACGAGATCCATCGACAGCCGAAGTAGCAGTCGTCGAGACAGCGCTTCCGAGGTTACGCTACGACCCAAGGCCAACCGCAACAACAGCAACATGCTCAAGGCTCTTTTCAAGAACAAGGAGAAGAAGGAGCGGTCTCTCGTCATGGCTTAGACTGGCTTGCATCTCAATACCCTTTTTTTGAGCACATTTCATTATTTTCTTGCATATTACACTGGCGCATTTTGAAAGACGGTGGATGAAAAGAGTTTACATCTACCAAGGCGAGACAAAGATTTGGATTTCTCTTTTTTCTCTTTTTATTTTTATTTTTATAAAATCATGGATGGGGCAAAGAAGGAAGCCCTTCCCACCAGCGATTTATTCCCCCTCTCGTTATCATTTTTATGATTTACTATGAAAGAAGTTGGACACATTTGAGAAAGACGCATGGAAATGGAAATGGCACTGTTTGGATTTGTATGAATGACTCTTGCACGCGCTTGAGTAGACTTCTTTTTACTTTATTGCATGACGCACGGAAGACAGATGACGGAGCTGTTTGCATTTTTGGGAATTATTAGTTTGGGAGGCCATTTTGTTTACCAAGTTAGTTAAGCTTCTTATTTTTTTTATGTAGCGATCAATGCATTGGGCTGAAATGGTCCTTTTGATTGTGCTTTATGATTCTTATTGCTGTGAAGTTTGATGAGCTTTTGTGTGCGCGATGACTTGACTTGACTTTATGCGTGGTTGATGCGCTTTCATGCATATCATCCAAGATTTGTCCTGATGTTGATCTCAGATCTACCACCTAAATCAGATGCGAGATTTACCGCAAGCCTTACAGGATCTTGCTTGAAGATTAAGCATGAGCTTTTGCGTCATTGACTCAAGAAACCAAAACTTGACACTTGTGTGGTGTGGGCTTTGTGGGGTGTGTGAGAGCAAGTCTGTGAGTTGGCGTGTATCCGCCGAGCAAACGAAAGCGGGTAGATGCTGACAGGTGATGACCAAGTGATTCCTCACGAGACATTTGAAGTTTTTCACAATCATTCATCAAGATTGAGTTGAGTCATACCTCGTGTTGAGTCGTATTTGCGCTGCTTCCCGTTGTGGTCCGAATGTTGTGTTGTCGTGCTCAGTTGTGTCGGGCAGTTGTGTTATCTAGCTCAACTGTGTTGGACAGTTGTGCTATCATGGACAGCCGTGTTATTGCGGTGTGTGATGTGGTGGTCTGTGAGAAATCTAGCATGTATGAGCTTGGGGAGTACGTTGCCGTTGGGCTGTAACGTGACAACGGTACTGTACTTGCAATACAGAGGGGAAGGGTAGGACTGACGGGTTGAAACTTTCGGTGTTGTCCAGATTGATGAGGATTGAAGTCGGGACTTGTCTTTGCTTCCATGAGGAGTGTAGCTGTGTAACTTGTCGCGACTAACGACTGACTCACTCCCGGGAAGTTGTTTCACGGAAAGCATCGATGACGCTTCAGATCAGTGCGATTGTAGAACACAGCTCGACAGATAACTGGCTTGTGTCATCGTGATATGTTTGACGACAGGATTTGTGGTGATGTTATCAAACTTGGTGTTGCTCGTCTGGCTCAATGCGGTAGTCTTTGACGAGGATTACGAGGTTGTACGCATCGGCATTTGAGTTGTGAGATTTATTTGGCTGAGATGAGCCTTTGGTCTTGCAGAGATGACGACGACGACGTATGGTCAGAGGGAAGATTTGCTGGACTGAACGAGCATAAATACCCTCTTCTCTCCCCAGCTTCTTCTCATCTTCCCTCTTCATCATCGTTGTATTATATACAGAGGCACGGCATTGCACTCTACGCCTGCCTCACCCACCCTCGTTTCTCGTCATCGCTTCTCTCCATCTCCTCTTATATATATTATACCTGGGCAGCCAAGCTATCATGAGTACCGGATAGCTGATCAGTACCATCGACTGCAGGACCTCCGTGCCTGCCTCCCAAAGAAGGTTGCGACTGGCTATGGCTTTCGTCGTCGTCAACGCTGATGATCAACGACTACGTCAACCACCAGCTGCTTGGTAACGCACGGCATGCACGGCATGTCATCCAATCAGTGGTTCTCGGAGTTTGTCGAGAGTATCGCTGGCTGGGACATTCACCCACACTCCTCTTGTCGGAATTCGAGACCAACATGTTCTGTCACAACGCTGTCGAAAGACATGTTGATAAGATTCCGCATGAGTCAATTGTCCTCTCAGCATATGCCACATGTAAGTGTCAACTTCAGCTTTACCGTGTTCTGTGCCATTATCTTACTGATTCCTTCCTAGTTTCGGTCGATGTATGGTAGGTGAACCAGCACACGGTCAGACTGTCCATCTCGTTGTCGAAGTGAAGAAGGGGAACAACGAGTATCTGATGGTCGAGGATTGCAACCTCTTACACCGGCTATAGCGATTCTGGATCGAACCAGCACGAGTCACTTGTCCCCTTAGGAAATGTCATATGTACGTATCAACCTCAGCTTTACCGCGTTTTGTGCCATTATCTTACTGAATCCTTCCTAGTTTCAGTCGACGTATGGCTTGTAAATCAACACTTCTGTCTTCCTGTCGCCCGACACTACGCCAGCCACTACGTTGGGCTCAAGGATACAGGCCTCTATCGAAAAAGCGAAGGCTGAGAACTGCAAGGCCTTACACCGCCCAGGGCGATTCTGACTCAAGTCTGAGACTTACCCTCTCTCGGATCCACACAACGGCTCAACTCTGTCTCTCATGTAGTTCTATATTGTGCGGCTATACGCCGACTTACTCCTTTCCACTACGTCAAAACACCTCTGCTTTGCTGTAGGACTGTTTCAAGGAAGGTACTCTAATGTCAATCAGCGCTTGCTTTCGCTGTCGACACTTGGACGAAGACGAATACTTCAGGCTGTTCTTGATCCTACGCCATGCAAGATCCAGGACTTCTTTGACGTCGAAAACACCCCCTGGAAACACGCTGGCAATACCGTTCTGGCCGAATGATATTCATCCAAGAATATTTCGGTGTAACAACTGAGGCCAAATACTAATCTCGGGACCAAACTACCTGGTTGAGATTTTGGGATACTTTGACTGATTCTCAACCAAGACACCCTCGTCGTGGGGACTGTCATATGCGCTTTGTATCTAGAAGGCTAGAACCCTGACGAAGCCTTTCGACGACCATACCACGAACCACGAAGAGGAAGACCAGTTGGCCGTCGCCATCATGCAGGCAGACAGCGGATGGTATCCATGCCGTTCCTGCATTCAGTTTTGGATATCGCACTCCCGATCGATGCGTCTGATCATAGCGTCGCCACCACACTACCCGGAGAACATTTGCCTCAAGATTTCCTTCCGCCAAGCATAATGAGACGTCGAAAGAGTCCTAAGCCCGTCAAGTATACAGTGGTGCCATCGACCTAGACACTGCCCGACTGGTTGATAACAGTTCGGAGGACCTCGAAGTCTTGTGTTATATATACCAACAAAACACATGCGGAAGGCATCTCTAAGGCGGATGCGCATGCTACTCTTAGAAAGAGTCCTGAGCAACACCCTGGGCTGTCGGTTTATGGTACAGTAGCCATTGTCGGCGATCGCCCAGGCACAGACAGGCATCGCCTTTCCGTCATGCAACTGCTTGTCGGATTTTGCGATACCAAATTGTTTGAATCAGACACTTCCGACCTTAAACAACAAGCAGTACCAGAGCTTAAAGGACGCAATTCCTTTTGCCCATGACGATGGGACCCCGGCGCCTAAAGGTCTTGCACGTGTGCGGATACATCGATCTCGCCATCCGGTAACCCGGATCAAGACGATTTAACTGAGCATATCCATTAATGACCAATGGAACCATGCGCTCAGGAGTTCATGATGTAAGACTGGACGAACTTGGGTGATGTGACCCCGCCTCTTAAGGACTGTGCAGATACATCCATTGCACCAACGGGTTACCCAACCCAGGAAGATGCCAGCGAACACATCTATAAGAAACAAACGGAACCACACGCTCGGGAGTTCATGATGAAAGGCTGGTCGTACTTGGACGATGGCACACCATAAGTCTATGTCTTGTTTTCTAGACATGATACGTCCAAGCAACCCTTGATTTGATGTATTCAAGCAACTGTCCAGACTATGGCACGCAAGACATGCCAACGCTGCGATGTATGGCCTGCCAAGGTCTTGTCGAAAAGGCAACGAACGAACAGCGGCGAATAGGGAACGGTCGCAGGTCCTCAAGAAATAATGACTGCAAATTGGCGACATCGTCGACAGTCTTATTTTCATGGTGTTCTTTTGGTACCGTACATCGCAGCTGGTTACAGCTAAACTACAGACTCGAAAGCCCCGCCCTATTAAGGTGTCTGGAGCCCTCGACCTATGCGACGAAGACGCCACGAGTTCATAGTACCAGCATAACACCAAGGCTTAAAAGTATTTCGTATACAGGCGGGGGGATTGTGGATTCATCCAACAGAAAGGTACACTTTCTCGCCAAGAGATTCCATACTGATGCCCTTAAACTATCAGAAACTCTCCCTAACCCTAAGAGTATGCTAAGCTGGTGAAGGAGAAATTCGATGAGTACAGCCTACCCTTTTGGGCGAAATGGTCCTTCCCGCATACGTTTGGGAAAGTTCCAATCGACGCAACTTAACAGTACTTGGAACTTTACCACAGGTCACCCGTGCCACGGTAGCTTCAAAGGCTAGACCACCCAGGGGCAGACGGTGGTCGTCTTTCACTCTTGCACGAGAGCAAAACCGCAGCGCTGGATTCGACAGACGGGAGGGCAGCCCTGGGTGAGGCTGCTGACAAGATAGACGTGTGGATGATCTCGAGAGGAGCTGGGAGCCTGACGTCGCAAACCTCCAGAAAGGTCTCAAAAGACGTTTTGTCCTCGAAGGTAGATGTCAGCGAGTCCGTCGCGAAATGTATCGTCATATTGCACGTCGATCTAGCAGTCAGACATGGATGAGGACGTAGGGCGCGGGCTATCTATATTGGCCAGAATCGCTCCCAAGGAATCCGTATGGAAAGATCTAACGGTTGCAGTAAGAGGAAGAGGAATGAAGTTTCTTCTTCATGTATGGCGTCTTACGTCAAGCAGCAATATTCCCTCATCCGATCTTCCGACATACTCAAGTATCAAACAGTATCGCCTGGAGTGAGGGGAAGATGCCCTCTACCACATTGAGGAAGGCCATGTATTGAGGGTTCAGAATCGGATACCTGGACGTGAAACTACGTCCATTGCCACGACTAGAATTGTTTGATGACATTTATCCCGAATCTTTGCGACAACGTGAAGAAGCAATGTGTATTGACCGATGCACGTCCTGCTGCAGGCTGACCGGGAAGACACCAACTGACCATCTATCTCGCTATCCCTTCAGGACGAAAGCAAGATGCGATAAGAGAGAGACATTTGCTCAGTTGTGTAGATGAGGCCATAGCGAAGATCATCAATCTTCTGCTACCCTCATAGAACGCATCTGCGACTCTTCTTCTGGCAGATGACAGCACGCGACCCATGGTCTCATTAATCCTTCAAGGAACCCTAAGTGAAGAAGGCGCAATGGGCCTGGCGTGTACTCTCCATCATTGTCGTGCTTATGATATATCGCCAGCCCGTCAACGACGAGGGATCCCGCTACTGGGGAGGATTCGGACTGCATTGGAACTCCTGCAACGCAATCAGCGCATCATATCTAGACCCTACTCATCATACCGTCAACATTTGTCTAACACCTTCCGCACGACCTTCTATTTCATGAGAAGTGTGACATTTACACGGAAGGTAGCGAGGGAGGGCTTTGACCCAATTTGTGGCCCAAGGGAGGCTGACAATATAGCGACAGAACTTGGATGAGACAAAAGATCGTCACGGAAGTAGAAGAGCGAGCGGCGACAGGACATTGGGCCGAGTTATGTCCTGACAAAAGTAACGTGTTCTCAGCCTGCGCTGTTACGGCCACAAGTCGAACCCCCGAAGGTGAATTACAAAGCCGAATCACTTCCATGATGCAATAGAAACGCCTTATATGGGAAGTCTTCTGGAAGTTGGGAAAGCTTTCGCCGAGTCTATCATCTGCGGAAAAGATTTGAAGGAAACTTCTTGTCATATGTTCCTTCTTTAAAGTCAATGTCGGGGTAACGCACCAGCGGGGCAAACTCGAGGACTTGCACAGGCTAAGCTTGACCCCCACCAGGTTCATACTTATCCACGCTTTGCAAGGTCCTCAGTGTTGGTCGACGCAAGGATAGGAATGAGCATTGGTCGAATGAGCTGGGAGTTGAGATTTGAGGTTGAACGACAAACCGAGTTGATTTCAAGTCTGTCAGAACCGGAGATTGACAAGCCATTAGGCATTATGGAATAGGATAAGGGTGGAAGCAGGGCGCTGGAGGGATTTTGATATTTTTGGCACACCGACGTTACGGGACCACCACATCAATCTCACCATGTCTGTCCGGGCCCGACAAAGTGCAAGGTGCCCTCTAGCCTGAAGGAATTTGGTGTTACACCATTGGCAAGAGGCTGTCCAGATTCAATCGTGTCTTTATCGAAAGCGGCTGTGACTATTGCTGCTACCGGAGTGGCAGTTGGAGAAAGCCCACGTCAACACAAAGAAACAGGACATTTAGTTCTGGTTTCATACGCTAATTACGGGTATGAAGTATGGAAAAGCCGAATGCTATTGTTATATTATACATGTCCAAGCCGGAAAAGACTGGTATTCAGCCACCATGGCGACCCAGACGCTGCGCGATACTCGATGAATCCAAAAGGTCCGAGTGGCAGCTGCCCGAACGGAAACACAAGGTCATAGAGCGGTTGAAAGATGTCAAACCCATGAGGCGTCAGATGCACATATATGTCTGCGGAAACAGGGCACAAGTGCAGAGTTCCTCGATTGGGTTTTGATGTGCCTCCCTAAGTATCTCAAGACAGGTACTATTTGACGCATTCCCTGCTCGCCAATATAAGTTCCCCGTCACTACCAACATGCAAGGGCTATGTGACATAGAATCACCTTTGACAAAGGGACCTTATGCTGGGTATTGAGAATGGCTTCTGGGACTGGCAGGAGGCAAACGTTGCATACTATCTTCTGAGATACAGGGCAAGCTTCTTGTCTGCCCTCGTAATTTCCGTCCTCACCAAGTTCCCTCGCGCAACACGTGTGACACTTGGTCTCAATGGCCTTCCTGTTCAGGAGAGAACAGCTTTGAGCAGACAGACGACAGCCCCTCCACTGAGCAAGCACTACCAAGGTAGCCGCCAACGACAGGTTGTCGTTCGACAGGATGAGGTCTAGGCCTTGGCTGTTAAGCACAGCAGCAGAAAGATGAAGTGGTTTGGAGAGAAGACTCTGCGAAAAGCTTTCGGTCCGTCATCATCCAAGAAACCACGTGGCCATAACGTGGCGTGGGTTGCAGAAGAATGGCCCAAGTTGAGAAAGCACGGTGTCTTACTATACAAGAGAGCTGTCCCGGGATACAACCTACATCATTACCAAACTCGCGATAAAGGCACAAATATCTTGACCTCGAGAACAACAGTCAGAATACTTGCTTGCCAAAACCAGCGTCTTATTCTAGTAAGGCGAACGGGAACAAAAGCATGGTCTTGTAAAGGGCAAATGCTCTGATGGCGTCACAAGCAGAGCAAGAAAACGAAGCCAGGCGATTCAAACCCCTGCCCTCCTAGCTATGAAGCAAGAGCTTTTTTACCGTCCATCATCTGTGGACGCTGAGCCGAATGCCGAGTTCAGTATCTCGCTTGTACCTGCACATAGGTATATCATCAGAAGAAAAGAGAACCACCCTTGATGCCACTTACAGGTGGGTGAACAGACGATGTTGTGCTGTCGTGGAGACAAGAAGTCCCCTTGTCCATTTAACGTTAAGCTCTAACTGAAATGCCCCAACTACGACTGACGGAACAGACCTGGCTTGACTTCGGCATCGTATCGACGCCTCAGTTAATGGTATTGAACTCGCAGCTTGGTGAGGATATGGTCATTGTGCTTTCAGGTGACCCAGACCATAGATGGGTGAGAGAAAGGAACTCCAAACCTATTCAATCGAAACTCGCTCGATACCGGAAAGGTTGTTGACATAATAACAACTTTCAAATCCTATATTCAACACCGCGGACGCGCAAGAAAAAAGCAGTCGAAGATGATTGTTCTGGCGAAACAGACATTGAGTGTTTATGAATAGGACTCGTTCGAAAAAGAAAGGAAAGAAAAAAACGGACATGATCAATGAGTTTTTTTGAGGAAGGCATCGACGTTGCCGCATGTAACCTACTGATCTACTATAGCCCTCGACTCCATTGTCTATCGGTCGTCCTACAGAAGCCCAACAGGTTTTAGAGAACGGCTTCCCGCTCCATTGCGAGCTCATCCTCCGTACGGAGAACAACAGAACCTCAGCCCAGGGTGCAGTTTCCATGTTCCGATCTGTTGACATCAATGGAAGAGTCCTGCGTGACCTCATTGGCGTTCTTGCTGAGAGAAATGATATGAACCAAGTCTTTATCCTGTCGACTATGCCCATCCTTATAGGTGGTTCTCTTGTCAGCTCTCCAATGCAACTCACCCTCATCGTCTCAAGGGTCTACTCATCAACCTTTCGGGCAGCCAGATCCCAATCATGTGCAAGAAGTGTGTACAGTCATATACAAACACTATACGCAAACGTAACCTCAAGCACCGCTACTGGAGGAACCGACAGTAATTGGTCTATAACGGTCTGACGACGGCTTAGGAGCGTTTCATTGACGCGAAGCTCATGCTCGCACCAGCCTGGAACAACACCGTGCATCGACGTCAACTAAGACAACGGTCTGCTCGTCTGAAAGAATGGACCAGATCCAAAGGCTGTTGACGTCCTATACTCCAAGATCAGTAAAATCAAACTGAATTTCGCTAGAACGCACTTATAACTGCTCTCGTCATTGACCAGCACAACACTGCATCCTTTCCACCACCATCTCAGACACAGCAAGAATCCTCAAGAGACGGTCACAGCACTGATATATTTGAGCTTGAGGTGGCGGTGGCCGATTTCCTAAACGGAAGATGGTCAGCAAAGAAGAACGTGAGTAAGACACCATCGAATAGGGTAAAGCACTGTCCGAACACGCGACGCATAGCCTTTTATTCTATACGACGAAACTAAGGACCTTTCAGTAAAGGTAGGTGTAGAAGTCAAAGACTGGGGAAAGATTCATATTGCAATGCGACAACTCCGAAGTACAGAAGCACAACTTGACCCTGCGATAAGTCTCTGCTCTGGATGGCGAAGGACTCCAAGCTCTCTTATTTCAAAACTGATTGCGGTACGCCCCGCAAGAAAAAAGGTCGAGAAAGCGAGGCTGGAGGGCTATTGTATGCACATGGTCATCTTTTACCAGTCCATGGTTTGAACACCATCCGGGCTCGGGTCATGCTCGACTGACTCGTGATCCCGCAACGACCTAGGACTGATGATAAAAGGGATCCCAGCAACTTTATCAGTATGAGTATCAACCTTCTTCCTGACTCGATGCCTTCGCTGGTGGCCGACGACTTGATGATCTTCGCTCCCTGAGAACCTTGATCCTTTGTATGCCGCACAACAATGAGTCCCCATGTGTACGGCCAGGGATGATGGGCTGGCTCACTCCCGTGAGTCATCGCTTGTCAAAAGTCTTTGATGTCCGAAATCTGGAATACTGTTCCAAACAATGTTTCCAAGGAGTGCATTAATAAGACTTAACCACAGAGCCGTAGCTGGCTGCGAACGATCGACAGCGCTGCTCATAGTTTTGGAATGATGAAATCACGTCTAATCAAACAGAATGAAGAAAGGGCTGGACTATTAGTGCCGCGCAACAACAGGGGGTTTGTCACCACGAATGGATTTCAGCAGTTACGAGAGACTTTGTTACCACGGTCGAACTTGACCAGCTTCGAATTTGAGCGTATCAGATGCACAAAGTGCAAAGACGACGAGAAGAGTTTATCCGGCTTGCCTTCAAGAAAAACTCCTCTATAACTGTTGGCCATTGCCTTCAGGATTGCGACCTTCTTCAAGAGCGGCAATTCCACTCCTCTCAACCCTTAAAACTAACGCTACGTTGGCTCAATCACCTACATGCTTATCGACTTAAAATACTAAGACAGGTGTCTAGAGTGAAGAAGAGATACATGTATCCTACCTGGGGCCGTCTCAGATGGGCCGAATCGGACATGTTGGACGATGTATGTGGCTTCTCAGCGGGGGACCCATCCAGGCCTCTTTCTGGCATCAACTACCAGACACTTACCTTCCTCACCCTGCGGTACTTCCACGAAATCGAGAATCAACCCAACACGGCTGAGAACCGTTTATACGACTTTTACTTTCTGGTCAGCATTTGTTTACTTCCCGAAACTCTAGTACATCACCGATAGGCAGATGACCTATCCCACCTGCAGTAGCTTATTCGGTGCCAGAAGAGGGTTTTTAACAGGGGAAACGACTTGACAAAGATGGATGAACATCAGGTCGCTGAAGCCCTACAACAAGGAGGTATCACGCCATCAAAACCATCGATGGACAACTACACAGCCTACGGCTTCACTCCTATCACCACAAATGTATGGACACCCGCTAAGTTTCCTGACTGGAAAAAGCCAACGGGATAGATTGGTTCGTGGTCTTAGGATCTTGCTATCCAGCCAGGCTTTAAGCAGTGCGACCTTTGCACTGAAACCCACTGCAATTGCATCACCACTCAACTATTGCCATCCTTAATATTGTCAACGCCGGCGCAATGGGAGAAGGCGTCCAAGCGACTGTTCCATATAGCGTCGGAGACAACGTGGGCCCGAGACCGTGGTTCTTACCTGGCATTGCAGCAGATCCGACCTCAAGAGAAAAAGGCGATATCTGTATCAATAAGGGAATATAGGGATCCCCAAGCCAGTTGGACGAGGCAGGTATCAAGTATTGCATTGTGGTACAGGGCCCGGAAGAGTTTATCACGACGATAGCGACAGAATATCACATGGTTCTGCCTCGGTTGCAACATCCATTAACTTTCGATTCCCAGATAGCGATCCGAGCTTTAAGGATATCCTGAAGGACGCCAGAATATGTGCCGACTGTGGGAACATTAACATCTTGCAGTATACGAATCTCTGCGAGCGGGAGCATTTAGCTGTGTTTGAGAAAGTGGTCGCGCAGAGTAAGGAAGGGTTAGCAAACAAACGACCAGCATCTCCGCTGGCCAATCTTGGGAAAAAGCGAAGGCCGGAAAAGGAATCACCCGCAACACCAAAACTGACATTAAATTCGCGGAATTGGGCGAACTGGACATCGAGCGCTATGATAAGAACCACGATACTTGGCCGAATTAAAACATCATGAAACAGAACTTTAGCCGAATTGACCGACTTGGCCAGACCACTGCAGTTACGTGGGCACTCCCCAGAGAGCACATGGGTTCGAAGAGCAATACCCCGTGCATCCAGCACACCCATTACCTTTTACACCTAGCAGTTATGGTGCGATCAGAGATTAAGACCATTCGAGCCGGACACGAAGTATCTCATAATTGATGGCCAACTGACACTTCTGCGTACGGAAACCTCCAAGTTCAATGGTTGGTTCCCTGAAAGTCCAAACCAGGACTAAGTCGGTCACATCTACTTTGGCGTGGGAAATACATTCTAGCCATTAACGGGCGTTATTACGAAAAGAACCGAGCGATCTATATTATAGATAGTCAGCCCGGTTTCAGCCTGTATTGCCAACCTCGGTGCCTCCCAATTGATCTGATTGCGATAAAATCTGGCTTCCTGGACGCAAACCCTTCTGCCCGTACTTACTACAACTCGGCCACGAAACCCTAAGCCAACCTAAAGCTCAGCACACATCGATTGCAAGAACAAGGGCTGGAAGGATCAAGAAGTACAAGGGCATAAAGCGTGTCTTTATCGAGCACCTTCGCACTGGTGGCTTTCGGTATGCTTCCCAGATCATGGACAGCTCAGCACACATCGAACAGGCGGCTTGCAGACCTCGACTTGTGCAGTCATCTGCTCCTGGATCCCGGCAACGCCGTGGTTAAGTAAGAAGAACATCGACAAAGCTTCAGTACTCAACAAGCAAGCAAAAGCCTCAATCACCACTTGTGGGACGCCCTGAGGAAACTATTTAACTGGCTCTAACGTTAAAGCTGACTCAATTGAGGACTTCACGCGCATTCAATGTATATCAAACAAGAACGTGCCGTCTGAACACGCGACCAAACAACTTCACACTGCCTGGTGACTTGGAAGGCAGCTCACTTACAACGGTCAGCGTCCTTGTCGTGGATTTTGTAGCGTACGGCCATTACAAACCTGCGATAAAGGAAGCCAGAGTCTTTTGTTGTGACGAGGCTACAGTAAAGACGATGTCAGCCACGTCACGAAAAGATTCCATACTAGCCTGGGAAGCATCTCTTGGCATTTGGACCATGCGTTGATATGTGATTTTCACAATCCACGGCATGTGAAACCGATCACTCACAGGCTGCAGTTTGAAGCGAAGTCTTCTCCAGACGGAAACCCAGTTGTTGTCTGTGCCGACACTGGTTGTGGTAGACCAGTAGTGAGTCGCCGTTGGCTTGACACCTTATAACACAACATCGTCAAGCGCACTCCAGTGATGATCAGAGGCATCAATAATGCCGTCGGTAAAGCCTATGATAAATGGGCTACCTTTACATTCTATGTCAATGGCCAGCATGCAGATAAGTAAGACGCTGGAACAGCCGTATTTACTTACAGGGCCTGGGTATAAGACGACCTCTCCCTTTCTGCTCCAGCAGCCTTACTTGGCAACGTATAGATGCTTCTATTACAATACCGATTTTCCTCATCAGAGTGACAACCGGTATCAAATTGTTGTATCAGACTGGATAAGGAGGCTAGACCCCAATCCGCTGGTGCCCATCGATCACCAAATCCCCTACCGGAACAACGTGTCTGGATGGTGGCTCAGCCGTGTGCCATTGTTGGACGTGGGTGCCTCGGTGCCTCAGGCCCATACTTCCCCTGCTCTTCAGGGCTGCCCCAGCCCTAGCTATAGCTTCCCTACTACACACCCTTATGCATTCTACCATAGACATAGAGACGAAGGCATCAGGACAGGGAGGGTCGCGTCAGGAGCTTCCTGACCTTTAGGTTAACGCAACACCGGGACCTTTTAGTGGAAGACTTTGAACCACTACGTATCCGTGATTGTGGACCAACTTTCATTTCGATATCTAAAACCTACAGCATATACAGCACTAGAAGCTTGTCAGTCTCTAAATACTTACCTCTACCTGCCATTTTCTTACTGCCTTCCTGTACCGAGAAACCATCATTATCGTCGAACTCCGCGGCACCAACACTGACCACGTTGGGGACTGTAACTATCACTAGTACATGAGGGAGAATGGAAGGTATGTTGCCTGGAAGCCTTTCTAACCCATAAAGGTGCACGAGAACATCTTGGGTCTTCGGATGCAGACTGGAAAAGCCAACCAAACGCCAACCATGTGATAAAGACATGGAGTTATTGAATGAAGAAGTGCATTCAATCCTCTCTGTATTGCCTTTTCAAGAAGTCCATTGTCGACAACAAGATACCTCCTCAACCTCACGCGTACCATGATGGTTTGACACTGGTCTATGTAACACGATATTTCCCGTACCTGCCACGAGACAGCGGTGGCCAATAGGGTCAGAATGGGAGCTACTGCCGGATCACAGGCCGCGGTAAATCGAATTCAAGTCTATAAAAGCTGGAAGAAGGCCGTCCACGACATGTTCACAAGAGACATCCTTGGAAGAAAAGAGCATGAGACAACGAAGAAGACAACTTCTTGTCTATCTGACAAGGACACCGGTTCTATCAGAACACGGTACGCTGCGGCTGCAAATTATGTTCTAGACATTTCTGCTTGTATTGGGTACTTAAATCCCACCTTCTCATGCTCATATGTCCGAACTGTGAGGGCAGCGCCGGATGTGGTGTCGGCATACCGCGACCTTGCGAATCTCGACCTGCAACAAGAGGTAATGCCTTCGACCTGTCGAGGTCTCATACACCAAAACCTCCCATGAGTAGCTTCTGGTTGACACCTCTACCTATTCGACTTACAACTTATGCCTTTCCTCTGTCCAGCGAAATTTTTAACCTTTGCACTTTGCATCTCCCTTTTCACGTTGGCAGTACTGCCCTTTTTCGATGCATCGAGCGCATCTTCCACGACAATGTGTTTAGTGCCAGGAAGCTGGACTAACCTGCAACGACCTCGCCACCAAACACGTTATCGTGCAAGATGCACTCGATGCATCGAAAAAGGGCAGTACTGCCAACGCGAAAAGGGAAATGCAAAGTGCAAAGGTTGTCAGGCTGAGAACAACCCTGATTGCGTGCCCGAGAAGAACAGCTTCCAGGGAATGCAGGCAAAAAGATTGAGATACCGCCCTCAGCCATTACCAAATCGTCTTTAAAGTCTTTTGACCTAAGCGGGAGGGCAAATAAATCCTCATCGCCACGACCTTTGAAACAAGAGATGGTAGCTCCAGTGTTTTATATCCTTAGGCGTCAATTGGGTGACCCCATGTCTGAAGCACCCTATGTCTACCATGATGTAAGGATGGAGATTTGGAAAAGAGTACTGTTGGAAGCCTGAACGTATGTGGTATCGAGGACTTGGGACAAGTGAGCCGCTCTGTTGACGGCGACTACATCTTCAATGCAGACAATGTGCCGTGGGACAAGGTGGCAAAAGAGGCTCAAAAGGTGGTGCCTGAGCACTACCGACGTGAAGACTACACAGCAGATGCACTATTGAGATGACTGTGTCTCAAAATGGGCGGCAGTGCAATAGGCTCAGACGATGTCATAAGTATCTTTCTGAGATCCACAGAGTCCCGCTGGCGTTCATAAACAGAAGCATAACTGGTACTTGAAGAGCTGAAACCGTCGCCAGTCGGTAGTAGGGCCTTATATCTAAGCAATGCGCCGATAAGAGAACCAGAAAAACAAGCTTTTGTCGCCGGTTACTTTAAAGACGCTGAACCCGGTACAAAACGGGAAATATTTGTTATATCACCGTTCGACGAAATCGTCAAGTTCTTTATCAGGAACGGTGTCGAATGGAAGAGTCAATACTGAGACAGGCTGCAGGGTTGCTATGAGCCCGTCGCCTGAACCTGTTCTAAGTTTGAGATTGAATGAATTCTAGCTCAAAAAGACATTGGTGACCCGGCATCGACAGGTTTGACAGACACAGAATCGCCGACATAAGGAGACCGTATAGGACAACCAGGATCAGACATCGCCACGGTTTCTCAAATGATCAGCTGGCAGCCTCGGCCGGTCCAATTATGGACGCTTTGGAATACAATTTTCCAATAGGTTTAACCTTCAGACAGGAGTCCTTTACCACTGATACTTTATACTTTCAAAATATGCGGTACGGGCCGGCTGGTGAAGAAAAAAGCTCTGCACGTTGCGTTTTACCATCTTTGTGGAACAAGATACGACATCAATGAGTTACTACGGGATACGGGGCCTCTTACAACTGACGCGACAAGAGAGGCTGGCTCGAACGCGGAAGAAACCCTTTTTCAACTCCACCGGGGCTATCGATGACCGTCTACGTATAGCTGTATCAGACTCGAAAGTTACTGACTTCATTCCTTTCAGCAAGTGTTGAAAGCGGACATCGTGAGCACTTTTTTCCCTGCATCCAGCACTGATCATCTATAATGAGGCGAGTCTCTACAAAGACACAGGAACATGATCAACACAAATTCCAGACGCTACATGGAAAAGAAGCCTTGAGTGTCTCGACTTCGCTGCCACTATACCGCTTCTTCACGAGACTTCCAACAGAAAGAAGTTTGACTGGTCCAACGGACTTTCCGATATGGTCATCCAGCACCTTCCCAAGCTTTCGATGGCGGAAGGTTGGCTCCCCGTATTGTTCCTCGCTTCCATGGACAGAGCCCCGTTCGCCGAGTTGCCACTTAACGAACGCCGCAGAAGCATTCGTTCACCCTCCAATAGGGTTTCTGCCTCTAAGTCACCTGCTGATAAAACTTCAACGAGCGACGAAGACATGGTTGCATCTGGGAAGTTTGAACCTTTCCGCCCATCACTGTGCACCGGGCCAGTGGCCATTATTGTGCAGACAGTAAGAGAGACAGTCAACAATTCCCCGAAGACGATTATAAAAGTGATATACACTATGTTATACGCTCTATCCACACGGGAACAGCGAGGAACCTTTACATGGGGTGGTTTTTACCAAGCAGCCGTGTAATGCCACAGCGCGTACGTTTGCTTGAAAGAAATCTGCTCGGATGTGGCGGAAGTGGTGCGCCTCATGGCCGACGAGAGAGGCATAGCGGAAATAAAGCAAATGAACGCTCCTGATTCCAGGATACTCCTTATACTCTGCAGCAAACTGGGATGGGCTATCTGAGAGGAAGAACTCTGGATACCTCTCCTCCCCAAGTCTTCGTTCCCAAACGCGGAAGATGCTGCTATCTTTATAGACTTTCCCAGCAATGACTCTTACTTGGACATTGTCAAGGGGCTTGCTTATAGTAATGTTGCCGGACCACGCAACACAGTTTGTGTTCACTACTACTTCTAATGGCGAGACAACTATTAAAACTGCGACCGATAGGAAGCAGTTCCTTTTTCTACTTACACCAACCTAAAGTACTTTATCGAAAGCTACCAGCTTAACAGGACCGGTAAGCTTATGAAGAAAACAAGGGATGGGTTGGAGACCACTTGAACAGACCACTTAGTCAAACGGAAATCATCTTCCTTTCGTCTCTCCTCGTTCAGTCACATTGCTATCGGGATGTTTTGTCAAAAGGAATGTGTCCGTGCTGATATACCCTGTGTTCGAAGACGAGGGTATAGCGGCACTCAAAACACCCTATGCAATGACATGATACAGCTATACGGGAATGGATCGGCAATGGCTACAAATGTACCAAAAGAACGAACAGCAACCAAAAGGACGACCAACAACTATCAGATTCGGCATAGATATTGAGGGAGCATCGTCACGCCGCCGTGGTGAAGGCGACTACGCAGCTTCACGCGTTGACATTTGCCAAGGAAGCCGTGGCTCTTGATATGCCGGAAGGAAGAGCCCGGATGCTGTGAACAAGATAGGAGCCTGGATGATATCGCGAGGAGCTGGGAGTCTGATACTGTCTTTCAGGCTCCCCACGGATAGAATCTCCAAAAGGCCGATTTTATGGGGGGATACAAGTAACGAGGACTTGCCCCCGATACTCAGAAGCGATTAAAAGTGAGACGATGCTATCGAGCATGGCCAAGAAAACCCAAAGCCTTGGTTTTGACGCCTCTGTCACCCTCTGGAGGCTATACCACGAATACGAATTCGACGGAAAGCTCCTGAAGACGCGCACCATTTCACGAGACTTATTCGCACCATGGCGAACAGTTCGACGTATGGGTGCAACGCTCTTCGGTCTTTACCTTTTATACACAAGGTCTGTGATCATTCATCCATGGCTCGATTTTGGAAACAGCTTGAGATCCAACACGTCAAGCGGGAGAGCTAGTACGAAACAAAGATCGCTCAGATACCGCGAAAGCAACGTCAATTAATGTTCTTGCTCGCCTATCGGCAGGCAAGCGTGCTGTGCTATTACAGTTCCCTCCCTAGGTCTGGGGGACGGAAGCTCGATTCACTTGGGGTTTTTATCTATCGTCAATATTTTACCTTGATAAATAAGAGCCATGTGGGGACGGGCAATACCGCGGAGGCTTACACCGTGGAGGCATTCAAGATGCCTAGAACCCTAATATCTTCGGACCGGCGCTCTTTCTTTCCTTCCATCCTACTCCCCTGTTCATGACCTACGTTCTCTTCATGGCCTACGTCCTATTCATGACTTCGCGACTCTTTGTGGTCCTTTTTGAGCTCGCCGACTCCTGTAGCTCGACCTACAGCCAACGCTGCTCCGCTTCCACTGCCACAGCTTCATCAAGCGCCTCGAGCTTCCGACCGAGCTGAGTCATCTACCTCTAGACACCAGACAAATAAATACACTGAACAGAAACGGCTTTTACAATCTCGCTTCTCGAGCCCCGAAGCCGATGGTGAACAGGCCGAGTGCTTTCCCTACGTCTTAGTACCCGACGACCCGAAAGCTCAGTACTTGGTTCGTTGTCACCGAGAGATCCAGGACGGCTGGAGCAACTTCCGACAAGCCGCTTTTCTACTTCGCAAAAGACAAATCCATTTACGATAGACAAATATGGCAAGACTATAAGATCGACTGCCGCGCCAAGCAAAGCCTGAGAAACCACGTCGAGCACAAGCCTGGGAGGTTTTATCTGACATCACCCTGATCACTTTTTCTATGGCGACGACCTCATCGCACTTTAAAAGGACACTATGCCTGGGTATCACCAAAGCGATCCTAAACGATAATGAAGTCGATTACTGGCGTCTGGTACATGGCTTTGAGAAGTGTTATTCCCTTTCCAAGAGCAGATGCTACCGCTTGACAATTAAGTGTTGGTCTTCTGCGGTATGATGCGGTGCAGAAGCGCCTGGAAGTTTGACCAATCTCCAATTGACGTGGACGGATGGAAAAGTGGTGTGTGATAGCGGTTGACGGAGATAATATGAGCCTGTCAACGACTGGCTATCTTTTAATAGAGAACAAAGACAAATGAAGCATTATCTAGCCTATAGCCCTGCTACTAGTAGTAGTAGATAGCAAGAAAAAAATACAGAAACAAACAAGCATTCACAATCGCCAGCCAAACCTCAATGTGACGATAACAAGGATCTCCAATCCCGATGCAACGGCCACTGTAACCCTCTATCCGTACTTCCCCACCAATTCAATTCAGCTCCCGCCGCCGCGCCGCCCCCGGTTCCCCGATATCGCCAGTCACCACCCCAGCTGAACGGCGGCAGATCACTTTACATCTCCAGGGGTGGGTGGTTCAAAGTATCGGTGAGGTCCAATGTCTTTGATCGTGTATCACATTTATGCTTTTTCGTTTGCAATTTGTACACGTCTTAAGCTACGTAGTGTCGCACAGGCTTTATGTTTTGGTCCGGGGACTGACGGGAGACAACATGTTTAGTCTCAGTTTCGTCCCGTGGTACAGGTACGCGGGCGTTTATGTTGGGGGTAAGGGGAAGGCATGTCTTGTCTTGCGTGTTTGTCCTAAATAACTTTATCGTCCCAATTGCTTTATCTCTTCATTTTTTATTTCTTCTTCTCGTCTTCGTTCCCTGTTTCCGCCTTATTGTTGGCGTGAAGGTAAATATGTATTCTGATATTTCCTTGTTGAATGGGGATGGCTGTAAGGGCTGCGCAAAGATATTACTCAATGAGAAAAGATTGTCTGGGGAGACAATTACTTCAGATCATGGTGAGTTTCCAATTCCTACGTTATTCCCTTGGTATCATTTCGTCTATGCTCTTTCGTTTTGAAGATTCCTTCTTGTCTATTTGGAAGCTTGGGACGGCGATCAAATTTGAGTCGCCGAACAAGAGCCCAAGACTAAGCGGTCACACGATAATCTGTACAGCATTCAGTCTCCCCCATATCTTAAACTCGACCTATTCCAAGTCTAAAATACAAAATTCTTCTCCATTAAAGAAGATAAGTCGAGATGACTTATAAACAAATACCTTACAACAAGTCTCCGAAGGCTAGTGCCGGGTAGCTTTCACCAAACTGTGGCTGTGTGCTGCAAGGCTCGGCTATAGCCAATCAACGTCCATATATGACAGAAGGCTGTGGCGTTGACCGTCCCAACATCAACCAGCAATTGAGAAACAGCTTTGAAGAGTTTCAATGTTTGAGGGTGTCCAATTGCAAAGACTCGTTCATCGGGATGTTTTACTTTTACTTTTGAAAAATTATGTGTATTTCTTTCCTGTTCTCAATACGATTTCTGGGACTATTGCGAGGAAGGAAAAAGGATAGACCCTGAACTGGGCCTGGAGCGATCGCGTCATACTGGGCCCCAATTTGTGAGCGGTCTCGGCACTCAAAGCTTCCTTCCACTCGTTGACTGTCTTCTCTTGTCTCTCAACTTCAACAACCCAATTTTGCATCACGTTTAGTGATAAACCTGGCTTCTCTACTTCTTATCTTCCAGCAGGCTTTTTTTTAGCAGCTCATTTCGTTAACCAAGCTGTTTTCGCATCCCCATCATCTCTGGACCCCTGTTTCTGCCCCTCCCTTCTGGTCAACCTCAATTCTACATTCAACCTAACAGCCATCTCTTCAGAAACCCTCACGATGCCTTCACGGACGGTATCGCCAATAATGTCACCCGGCCCAGCGTCTCCGATCCTTTCACCTCTCGAAGCCGCCGAAGACCCTGCCACGAGCCCCGACCTCGTCCACTCGCTGTCCCACACAAGCACTGTCCTCGCCCTTGCCGTCAGCCCACAGCACGAGACCATCTACGCCGGTACACAAGATGGTGAAATCGTAGCATGGTCTCTCGATACATTTCGACAAGTTCGTCGTGTCCAAGCGCACAAGAGGAGTGTTCTTTCGCTTTCGCTGTCACCTGATGCGTCGCTTTTGTTTTCGAGCGCTGGAGATCCCATCATCAACGTTTGGGATCCCAAGACCCTGACTCGACTCTACGAGATCTATGGTTCTTACGACGTAGGAGACATCTTCTGTACGGCGTATAGTCCTCAACACGAGACACTCTACATCGGTGCGCAGAACGCTACTATACAATGGGTTGGCCTCAACGATGTTACTGCCCGCGTATCCCCCGAATCACAACAACACCCCGACCGCCGAAACCACCGCTTTTTCGACTCCAAAGCCATCGGTGGCACGAGTACACCCCGACGCAACGACGATCGATGGGGATTAATTCCCAAAGCCCACAATGTTCTTGAGATGCACTCCGGCTGCGTCAAGA
The DNA here is from genome assembly GCA_013186375.1 of Fusarium aywerte. Lineage (NCBI taxonomy): Eukaryota > Fungi > Ascomycota > Sordariomycetes > Hypocreales > Nectriaceae > Fusarium > Fusarium aywerte. The sequence goes on from JABCQV010000084.1 coordinate 150,956, forward strand.
ACTTTGCGCACTACGGCTATGTATACTGTATGCTCATGGCCAAGGGTCCGACGGTTGACGTCGGTACTGATGATGACGTCTTGATCTCTGGTGCGGGCGATGGAACAATCAAGCTTTGGAGCCTGGGGCATACCGTTGAAGATGACGAGGAGCTTGGTGGCGGAATACAAGAGATCATGACACTGGGTGTGGACGATGGCGAGTCTGTTTTGTCTATGGCGCTTGACAGCTCGTTCTTGTACGCTGGCAAGCTCGACGGTATTGTGGAGTTGTGGGATCTTGATACGGCGCAGCGATTGAGGGTCATCAAAGCACATGACTGCGACATCATGTCGATTCAAATGGGATGGGGATATTTGTGGACTGCCGCAACTAACGGTTGGGCCAGCGTGAGTATTCAGTCCGATCGGACTTTTAGATCTTGCTGACCTTTTGCAGAAATACAGCACCACCCACTACGGCAAATATCAGCATGCTGCGTCGGGAGCTGTCCCCCAGAAATACCAGTGTCTTCTTCGATGGGAAGCTCACAAGGGCAAGGTTCTTGCATCAGCTGTAACCAATTACAAGAACAAGCAGTATTTCATCACTGGTGCGAACGATGACAACATATCCGTCTGGTCCATCGATACCGACAAATGTGGTACCAAAGAGAAGGAAGTCTCTCAGGCTTCGGATAACCTCCTCCTGTCATCGCTACGAGATTTCGTATCATACAAGACAGTCTCTTCCCGACCCGAGTTTGCGGAAGATTGTCGCAAAGGAGCTACGTACCTTGGTGCGCTGTTCAAGCGTCTCGGCGGACATGTTGAGTTGCTTAGTACTGAGAAACATCACAACCCCGTTGTCTACGCTCGGTTCTCCGCTAAGAAGGAGGCCGCCGAAACACGGAAGCGAATCTTGTTCTACGGTCATTACGATGTCGTCGCTGCCGATAGCCGCAAGGGCAAATGGGAAACTGACCCATTCACCATGCAGGGAACCAACGGTTACTTGTACGGTCGTGGTGTCAGCGACAACAAGGGCCCCATCATCGCTGCGTTGTATGCGGTAACTGACTTGATGGAGAATCAGCAATTGGAGAACGATGTCATCTTCTTGATCGAAGGTGAGGAAGAGTTTGGATCGCTCGGGTTCGAGGAGGCGGTGAAGAAGAACAAGGAGCTTATCGGTGAAGTGGACTACATTCTGCTCGCCAATAGTTACTGGCTAGATGATGAAGTGCCATGCTTGACATATGGTCTCCGTGGTGTTTTGCATACAACCGTCTGCGTTGATGCGCCTCGCCCAGATATCCACTCTGGTGTGGACGGTTCCTATATGATGAATGAACCTCTTTCCGACCTGACACAGATCCTTGGAAAGCTCAAGGGATCTGGCAACCGAGTACAGATTCCTGGCTTCTACGACGGAATTCTTCCCATCACACCAGAAGAAGAGGCCCGTTACGACGATATCGCTCGCATTCTGATTCGCAGCAATCCCGAAAAGGGCCCTGAGGATAGGCTGAAGCAATCGCTCATGGCACGATGGCGCGAACCCAATCTGACACTCCACCGGTACAAGGTTTCAGGTCCTGATGGTAGTTTAGTCAGTAGTCACGCCAGCTCACATATCAGTCTGCGAGTGGTGCCAGGTCAAGAAGTGGATGTCGTGATTGAAGCTCTCACGGAATTCCTCGAAAAGGAATTCTCGCAGCTCGAGTCGCAGAACAAGCTCACCATCAATGTGGACAACAGAGCGGAGCCATGGCTTGGCGATCCTACCAACGCCATCTTCCAAACCCTGGAAAAGGCCATTCTGGAAACATGGGAGGACTGCTTCGAGACCTCTGCTTCATCGGGAGAAGCTACACCTGATGAAAGCGACGACGCAGACAAGCCTAAAGAGGAAGAGGTTCTTTCTGTCAAGACCAAAATGGGTAAACCGCGTAAACCGCTATACATCCGCGAGGGTGGATCCATTCCCGCGATTCGCTTTTTGGAAAAGGAATTCGGTGCTCCAGCAGCTCACCTTCCGTGCGGACAATCTAGCGACTCTGCGCATCTGGACAATGAGAGGCTATGTCTGTTGAATCTTCTCAAGGCCAGGGAGATTTTCGCAAAGGTGTTTGGACGCTTGTGAGCTGGTTGAGACGACAGTTGTGGATACTTATTTTTACGCTTAATGATGATGTGAGATACTGTACTCCGTATGGTATTTGTGTATTGGTAGAAGAATGGAGAATAGGATGAATTGATACCCTTAATATGGAAAGTCTGTACCATGTGTGCTGTCAGCAACGCGGACTGGTCAAGCAGTATGTTGGTTGCGATAAGAATGCCTCAGTAGGGATAGTAAATAGAAGGGATTCATGGAAACCGTGCCGTTGGAGAACGTTGTGGATTATGCAGGTGTCTCTACCAAGCCTCATTGATGTACGCAGGGTTGTGATGCTTACTCATTTGTTTTAATATAAATTTCTGTCTCTGCAGCAAGTCGTGCTGAAACACAAAGGAGGTGATAACATCCTGCAAGGCAGAATGTCTTGATCTGATCTCAACATTGCTACCCTATATAATACCGTAATGTCAAGCCTCATTTCCCTCAGGATCAAACAAGACATCCCCTGCCAAAAAGAACCATTGCACACGGACGGTTCACCTAAAATTAGCCCTCTTTTTTTTTTTTTTTTTTCTACCTCAGCCACCCAGAACTGTCTGACACCGATTCATGCTGCGCCATGAACGGGGGCCAGTCGATCTTATATCTGGGGCTTTCTCTAAACTTGTTTTAGAGCTAGTGCTGACGGTAGGATCGTCATGGTAATTAAATCATGGGCCTCTTTTTTTGGTCAATCACAGATGCGATCGCTGCGCTCTTCCTGTATTATACGCTAATTAAGTTAATTAACTAACGCGTCCCCAAAAGTGCTTTTCGGTTTTTTGTTCCTTTCTTTCTTTCTTTTCTCCTCTTTTTTTCCCTTGCAGGTCGTTATCATCTAACAACAAACTTAATAGTCACCCATCACTCGCTTCTTCCTCTCCTCTTCTTGTTTTTTTTTTTCGTATTTTGTGCAATTGTTAAGAGAAAGTCATTCGCTTTTGTAAAAGAGGTGGTCAATTTCGTGGCTTTTTTTTTCGTGGTTGTTGCATGATTGAGCAATCACCAATTGACTCGTCAGCTGAAACCAAGTGTATAACACAAGTGTTTTCCTCCCGGTCTATCAGCAAAGGGGGGTTTTCCCAACCATAAAAACAGCAACAACAACAACAACACTTGGAAGTTACTGTATTCCATCCCACGATCGTTAACGACCAATCAAATCGAACGCTTCTTCACCATGGCGTCTCGCTGGTTCACCATCGCTCTGCTACTTACGCCATCGCTGGCTCTCGAGAACAACTTTGGCTTTTATCCAGAAGGCGCACAATCATGCCTAAACAAGAACGCCGACGACGCCTCGTGCACTGGCGCCGACTCAAAGGAGCTCAATTACTGCTTGTGCGGTCTGGGCAACTACAATAACGACTTTATCCTCGGTTCTGCGGCATGTATCGGTAAAGAATCGCCCGGCGATGTTGACGAGACGTACGATATCATGAACAAGGCGTGCAGCACATCTGGAACCCCAATGAAGACGACCAAGAAGGAATTTCAGCAGGCTGCGGAGGATGGAGATAAGAGTACTTCTACTATTGACGCTGCAACGAGCGCGACTGCTTCGGCGACTGATTCGGCGACTGATTCCGCATCCACGGCTTCCGATACAGCGGCTTCTGCGACTTCTGATGCGGCGGCTTCTTCGACGACGACTGCTGATAATGATGACGATGACAAAAGTTCAGGCCTATCGACAGGCGCGACGGTCGGTGTAGCTATCGGTGCAGCAGCTGGAGGCGCAGCCCTACTCGGCTTGGCTTTCTGGTTCTGGCTACACCGTCGCAAGAAGAACGCCGAGGAATCACACCCGATGCTCACCAACTACGAAGCGAACTCACCCCACCCGCCTAATGAGCCTAAACCAGCATGGACTTCCACCCCTTCCCAAGGATGGCAGTCACCCACACCCGACCACAACGCAGCTGGTTTCTACGCACCCAACGACCCCAAATATAACGCTGGTCCCGTGGAACTACCGCCCGACCACCTCGTCCCTGCTCCCGCGCCTGTATTCGAGATGGACGGTACTTCGACGGCGCCCATTGAGATGCCTGGGTCGACGCCGGTTGACGCATACAGCGACGTTGGAAGAGAAGGATTGCGTTCTTCAGCTGGTGATTCCGCCATGGTGTCGCCGCAGACACAGCCTGGGACGCCGTTCCGGTCGCATGGGGAGATGAGACAATAAAATCGGGGGAGGATTTAATGATGGAATTGGCTGCATTGGATAACTAGATTAAGGTAATAGCCTTGGAGTTTTGGGATGAAAGTATACAGACATACTGTATATGATATATCGGATTATATTGGCGTACATACTTAATCAAGTCTTTGCAATTGCGTTTTGTGTTTCTTGTGTTCTTTGGTGCGTTGGTAGGCGATGTTCGATGCCTGGACCTGTCAAACCCATCTCCCTCCTCTTTTTCCGTCTCGCTCTTTCCTCTTTGTTGGCCAATTGAGTGTTCGTCCTCTTTTTTTCCCGGTGCTCCCTTGCCTCTTCTCTCAGATCGCTTCCCGAGGTTATCTTTAAGTTTCTTCGATGTCTATCCAACTTCATGAATTCACAATAACTCACACTTACAGTCGCGCTTCCATCGCAGCACAGCCTTTTCATCCAACATCGAGGGGTAACGTATGCGGAATCCGTCCGGATGGCATCAGATACTGATTGGCTCAGTTCCTCCCTTCAGCCTCAGCAAGCAGCATGGTAAGCCGGCTGCCTTTTTAAGAGGCGGGGGTTGAGCATATTCGACCTCCAGGCAAGCACAATAGATACAGGCACTTGACAACTCCACGAGTCGACAATACCTTTCGTTGAAACATCTGATAGACCATTCGATCAAATATGGCACTCTGCGATCCGTGCTACGATCTGTTCCGCATTCTCGAACAAGACAGAGCACCCGCTGTGCGCTATTATTCTAGCGGTACTGCGTTTCGTGACTGGCTAGCAACCAGAGTAGACAATGGCTCTATGCCAAAAGTTCTGCCACAACTCCCTGGACTTATACATTCATCTTGGGTATCATTCTGCAACTCGCTTGATAGTTATTGTCCAGTCTGTTGGATTGTTTGGCGTCACATCAGGGACACGCCTGCGGCTTCCTATTGGGACCAAACAGACCAAACGTTCCGTCTTTGGTTTGACAGTGGTGTTCGATTGAATAACGTTGCCGGGAGGATAACTTTAAATTGCTCTGCTCACATAAGAGATTCTGATGGCATTATGGTATTGTTTCGAAGAACGACAAAGCAGCGATTTGAAGGTGACTTAACTTCCTTGATTGACACTAATGATAAGCGACTGACCATCCGTGTAGAAGAAGTGGTAGGAACTCCCGTGGAGAAGCATATGGGATCTGGAACAACCGTCAAGACTGTTAAAGAGTGGCTCTCCGCATGTGACGCGGGCCATGGATGTGTTGCAAAAAGGCGTACTACGAGCAGCTCAGCCATACCAACTCGACTCATCGACGTTCACGGCCCTGAGTCCCAAACGTGGTCTCTGGTTGAAATGAAAAACAATACCACCTGTTCCAAGTACGTCGCACTATCGCATCGCTGGACAGACAATACACCTCGTCTTCTCAAAGATAATTATCTCGCCTTCCAAACTGACCAACCCGACAACGCCGTGCCACGCAGCTACCAGGACGTTTTCGTTCTCTGCCGCAGATTAGATATCCGATATGTTTGGATCGACTCACTCTGCATTTTCCAAGATTCAGACGATGATTTCCTCCGAGAAGCTGCGACCATGACCGAAGTTTACGCGAATGCCTTCTGTACCTTCAGCATATGCTGGGAATCCCCTAACGGATTTCTTCGGCCTCGGAACACTCGTACCCTTTCACGATATCCGGACCTCGACGATCTTGACGACTCAGACGCCCTCTCAGACAGATATGTGTTTGTGGAAGATGAAAGGGAATTGTATGCAGCCATTGGTCAGGCACCAGTCAATCAACGGGGATGGGTGCTCCAAGAACAGCTTCTGTCACCGAGGGTATTATACTTGGGAAACGATCAATTTTACTGGGAGTGTGATGACAGAAAATTAAGCGAGACTGATCCTGAAACGCGTCATAAATACAGTTTTGATTGTGGGCGGGGGAGAATCAGTGATTCTGCCTTCCCAGATCTTGTGGCCCAGTTCATGGCACGTGGATTGAAGTTTGAGAGAGACAGGTTGTTTGCTATATCAGGCATTGCAAGGTTCCTGTTCAAGTCCACAGAGAACTGTCTATCTGGAGAAGGAAATCCCGACTCCCACGAAAAGGCTCAGGCAAAGTTCGACCAAACTGTCGAGTACGTCGCAGGATTACGAATGGCTTGCTGGGCAAGAGATCTGCTTTGGTCTCCTATATTCACCGAGTCGCGTCGGAGCCTTACGGTTAAGCTCTTAAAGAGCGACCCAGGATCCTTTAATCGCTGTCCGGATGATCGAGTTCCCTCGTGGTCGTGGGCTGCCTGTCCAGGACCTATCCAGTGGCTGCCTCAGTACCGGGGCATTTCGAATAGAGAGGAGATAGACTTCCTGGCGTGTCTGCGCAAAATCAACGTTGAGTCTTTGGGAGAGGATATTTACGGTCTACCCAAATCGGCAACGTTGGATATATCATGTCTCCTCATTCAAGCTCGGTATATGAAGCCTGGAAGCCCTAAAGAAGAGGTATATGAAGGTATTGAAGGCCTAGTTGATCAAGCCCACAAAAACTGTCTTGACCTGTACACATCTGGCTTCATACTTCCACTACCATACCCGCGAGCTCATGACGATGGTCCCTCAACACTTACCGTTCCTTTGGACCCATGCGACAGTTTCATACCGAATTGCTTCATCGTGCCGCTTATCATCAGGACAGTGCTGGATACACAAGTGCAGGGTTTGGTGGTTCAGAAAAAACCACAAGCTGATAACAGCATGAAAGTAAATGAGTTTGTGCGCATTGGTAGCTTCGCCATTTTTGATGCCTTCGCCAGTTTTGACGCCTTCCCCGCATGTGTTATCAACACCCTACTGAAGGACCTTCCCTTCGATGGTGATGAGTTTGAAACGAGGTTGCGCGACTCCACCCAGGAGTGGAAAGAAAATAAGGGAACTGGTGAGAACATGGGAAAGGATGTCGCGGCCAAGGCTGAGTGGGCGACCATTCGACTTGTCTGAGACAAGACAGATAAGGGAAGTCTTGCCACTAGTCACAGAGAGGCCTATACCTGGAAGTTGCCGCAAAAGTTATGGTTCAAGTGAGCGTTAATCCTCACGACTGACCGACATCATCAGGATCATTTTGTTTCTCAGCGTAAGGGACTGCTACGAGTTGGGGAAGTCATTTCCCATATCACTGCTAAACAACAAGTGATAAAAGATTGTTCCAGTAACTTCGCCCATGTATTCATCCATGACTTCAAGAAAATAGTCCTTACAAAGACGCGCGTTTTGTTGAAAGCTTCAGACATGACCAACAAACTCAAAAAGACATTTGCCGTGGAAGCAGAATGTGGCTTGACGGGGATTGATTGTGGCTAGTGTACCAACGGGCCTCGGCTGGCGGTCCCCGCGGGTCTACCCAAGAAGAACGCATACGACTCTTCACATGTATATGTTCTCCTCATTGAACTTCAATTGTCTTCAATCACAAATTCTGACGCATCACTTACCGTTGACTGTCAGCGAGATGGCCGAAAAGATGACTTACGTGCTCATTACAGGGTAAGAAGACTCGCTTGAAAAATGCTCAGTGGACAGATACTAATGAGTACAGATGTTCACCAGGAGGTATTGGACATGCTCTTGCCAAGGAGTTTAACCGTCAAGGTCAGTTGTCTACTGGCAAAACATTGAGGTGAGTAGAGTAGCTAATCAATTGAAGGCTGCCATGTCATCGCGACGGTGCGAAACACCGACATGATCAAGGACCTCGAGGGACCTGGCATGAGCTGCTTCCCGCTTGAAGTTACAAATCCCAAGAGCATCCAAGAGTGCAAGGAAAAGGTCGCTGAATTGACTGGAGGCCGTCTTGATATTCTCGTTAACAATGCGTATGTTCACTCTCTTATCTATTGAACCTTCTGCTAAACCTCAACAGTGGCCGAACTCATACCATCCCCGCTCTAGACATGGACCTCGACGATGTGCGCGCCACATACGAAGTCAACGTATTCGGCCCCATGTCCATGGCTCAAATCTTTGCGCCTCTGCTCATTGAAGCACGCGGCCTCATCATCAACATCTCCAGCACATCAACCCTCGTACCCTACATCTTCGGCGCCATCTACTCCTCCTCCAAGGGCGCCATTAACGTTTGGTCCCGTGCTCTGCGTTTGGAGTTGAAGCCTTTCAACGTGCGCGTCATGAACGCCGTCACTGGTACTGTGCGCTCCAACATTGCTAGTCGCACTCACAGGTCTCTCCCACAGAACTCGCTGTACAAGCCTGTCGAGGACTTTTTCCAGCAGCGATTGACGTTTAGTCAACGCACGGCGACGATGCAGACTGAGACGTATGCTAGGAAGTTGGTCACGGCGGCCCTGAAGGGTGAGGGATACTTGGGTGGGCTTATTGGAGGTACGCCGGATTGGTTCTACGCTGGAGGTATGGCGACTAAGGTGTGGATTTTGAGTTGCTTGCCTAGGTGGGTGAGTGAGACTGTCATTGGGATCTTCTTCAACATTGGAAGCTTGTCCAAGAGGATCCAGGATGCGCGACAGAAGATGACTTAAACCGTCGTATGCTTGGGATTGGAATGTCTTGTCATTGTCACTACTCGTGATTGCCTATGTTGTGTTCAATCGACTTGTGTCATGATAAGAGACGTATTATCGTGCGCCGTGACTGAGGGAAAGCTTTGTCAAACGGGCGAAAAGAAGCAAACGCTATAGGATGCTGCTCTATGTCTAATCTAATGAGTGGCAATTAAAAACTATCTGTGAAGATGTCACCGGTGTCACATAACAAAACCATAAACTTTTCTTCCTCTTCAACGACCGGCAATTTAAGCCCACTTTCCAAGCAAGCTCATCAAAACCATACCGCAGATGAGACCAAGCATAGCCAGGGTAGTAGTCACAGGGCCAGCATCGGTGAGCTCACCACCCAACATCCAATCCTGCGCCCACATCTCTACAAGGCCAACCCAAACAAGGATACCAGCAGAGAAAGCATCCAGCGTACCGATGGCGATAAGAGTAGAGGGGTCGTTTCCGTTGAAGACGTTCAAGACTCCGATGCCAATCGCCATGCCAATGGGTGTAATGAAGGCGAAGCCAGAGGCGAGGACGAGCTTCTTCCAGATGGGCACGGTTGATGTTCCGGTTCGCTCGACAGAGGGCGCGGGGGAGTGCGAGTGCATGTGACCTAAGGCGAGAGGACTCTGGCCGTATCCCAGAGAGGCGATTCGAGTACCGAGAGCGATACCTTCGAAGAGTTGATGGAAGATGATGACGATGGAGAGAGTAATGAAGAAGGAGTCGCCTGCTATGACGAGGGTGATACCGATAACTACTAAGCGTTAGTAATGATTAAGTTACGAACAGAAAAAGGGTGACGTACGCAGAGAATGGAAAATGATACCAGCCTCCATGATACTGATATTAGCCATCTCAGCCTTTTCCACGGCCTTGGGAGACAATGTCATAGAGCCAGTCTCAGGTTTCTTGCTTGCTTGCCATCGCATGGCGCGGTGCACGAGGAATTCGATCAAGAACGAGATAAATAGACCGGCCATGACGATAGCAGCAGTAGTAGCTTCGTAGAGCAGCTCACCAAGACATTCGTTACCAAACATCATGGTCGCGTGGGTGAACAGCTGCGTCGTGTTAGTAAGACTTCGCCGGGACAAGGGGGTAAGAAACGTACGTGGACAAAGGCAGTAGAGATAATAACTCCAGTACCGAATTGCTTGAGAATCGTAAGGACAATGTTCGATCGCACCTGCGTGAACTTGGACAGCAGAATGGGACCGTAGACGCCGACGGATGAAGCGACAAGGACGACGAAAAGCATGCCGATTCGAATGCCGATCTTGTAGTCTCTGTCGGTGCGGGTACATGATCGCGAACCGCCTGCGGAGCCATGGCTACCGCCTTCGGAGCCGTGGCCACCGCCAACACAGTGTCTATGGAGTGTTAGAAATGACCGAGATGAGGAGAAAGAGGGGAAACGGACTCTACACCAGCGTGGAAATGGCAGTGTTCTTCCTCAGGTTCGGCCTCGCCGGACTCAACATCCTCGGCCGCCAGGATGGGCGCTTCGCCATCGTCGGACATGCAGTATCTAAAACGTCAGTTTCGTTGCCGGATATTAGCTAGGGCTGTACTCACGTTTCTTCGCCGTGGCTGTGGCAGCCCGTGAGTTGAGCAGGATACTCCTCCGTGTTGGTTATGGTAGTCTGGACATAGTACTCTGAAGAGCTGGGACCCATGCAGTACCTGCAACTATTAGCATCTTCACCATCATTCATGACGACGCAAAAGCAAGGGTGACCTACAGAGATGTCTCGTGCATGTGGCAGTCCGATACAGCGGTGATCTTGTCGGCCTTTGCAGAGCCAGTTTCTTTGGCGGCGGTTTGTGTTGGGCTAGCATTTTCACCGAGGACTTGGACTTCTCCGCCGCTGGGGTTCATGCAGTACCTAGGAATAAGTCAGCTATGAGGATACGGGAGAGCTGTGGTAGAGACGTACGTGTCTGAGCCGTGGTTGTGGCAGTCCGTGTATGAAGACGGAGGATCCTGAGTAGCTGTCGCTTCAGAATCTGCGACGATCTGATACTCATCTGAGCCAGCCATACAGAATCTATTATCGTCAGTAATTGTACCGTATAAATAAACATTAGAGAATCGTACTGAGTAGGTCCATGCATATGACAACCCGTCAAAGACTCAAAGTCCATCGAAGTCTTTGTCGCCTGTCTCTTGACAGCAGCCCCGGGGGCAGTCGCCGAAACAGCAACGGCGAAGAGAAGAGCGCCACCAATGACAATGGCCTTGCGGCTCTCGAAAAGGTTCTTGACGCGGGCCATGGTGGAAGTTGAAGCTGACAATGGCATGTAGACTCTTGACAGCTGAGGGAATGGGGGGAGCAGCAGGGTAATTATGTACTCCTCGACATGGTAATGTGAACAGAATGGGTACCTACTCCAGGTAAAGGACTGCCTGCGTGGGGGGCAAAAGAGAAGTAAACGGCAGAAGTGCAAGTGAACATCAAGGTCCTCGTTTGTCAGTAAAACTGTTCGGTTGCTTGGCAGGCAGGCTTGTGAACCATGGGGCCGGTTACCAGGATAGGCCAACTCTCCCTCTGATGGCTTCAGCGCAGAATCTGTCTCTGCCTCTGCCTACTCACGTCCTGTTCAGTGGCAACTCCTTCCATCGGCGAACCCAGGTAACTAAGCCAAGTCGGATAACCCGTGTATGTAAACGTATGGATCTTCAGTGGAGGATGGTGAACTACATCGTTAACCCACCATCTTACATCCGATTCGGCACTAGCAAGAAAAGAAAAGAAACAATGTAAGCTTGTAAACAAGGTTGAGACGGTAATAAAGGCTATATCCAGTAACCTTCTTTCCGAGGTTATGGTACCCTTGTTCTCTGGCGTGACCCCTCCACTTGGGTTGGTGATGGCCTTTTTGGTGAGAACCTTGATGGACTTACTTACATGGGCGTAAAAAGGGTCACCAACCACAACAGAAGACCCATGCCAAGAATTGAGAGATTTTCTAGACGATGGTTTTCGGGCTTATTCTACTGGCTGGAAAAGAAAAAGCTGTTAGGTAAATGTTTATAGTGGCGTAGCGTGAATGCAAGTGCAGGTGGGAGAAACAAGGTTATGTTTATGGATAATTCGGGTGCGACAGTAGTGTCATGGGGGAATGAAACGTTGTTTTGACATGGCCTGACGTATGGTACTTTACCTTTCACTACACCAAGATTTTTCTAATCGTTTACTTACGTAGATGCCCCAATGAGGTTCAAAGAACGGATCTTGTTACAGCAACTTGTCTTGTGATACTACAGACACTCAAGCGAAGACAACCCAATTGAAGGTTGCCACTTAAAAAGATACATTCAAAATATGTCAAATAAAGTCATAATTAACGATCGCCATCTATAGCTGATCTAGTTCGTGAAGAAAAAAGTGTTGAACATCAAATCATGTCTTTTCTGTCCTCCACTGCCTTGCATCTAGGACGTCGACACGAAAGACCTTCCCAGACTCTCCAGTTTTTTGTGTGGTCTCTTACAGAGCCAGAACAGCGGCGGCAACCATTCCTGCGAGAGGAATCATTTGCATACCTGCAGCGTTGTCGGTGACAGAGGCAGAGTCGCTTTCAGTGGCCGTGCCGCTAGCAGCGGAGTCGCTTCCAGTGGGAGTACCTGTGGCAGCAGCAGTAGCAGGACCGTCACAGTGCCCTGAGAAGAGAAGTCAGTAAAGCATCAAGAGGGCAGAAAGAAGAGATACGTACAGTGGTCACCGTGGGGCTCGCAGCCAACGGACTCGGTAGGAGAAGGAGAGAGGGACTCGGTGGCACCAGCAGAGTGGGAGTGGCCCTCCTCATCATGGTCGTGGTCGTGGTCGTGGTCGTGGTCGTGGTCGTCAGTGGCCTGAGCCTCAGAACCAGTCTTGGCAGCCTCGCAGTGCCAGTGGTCACCATGTGGCTCACATCCGGTAGACTCTGTAGGGGAGGGAGCCAAAGACTCAGTAGCGCCAGCAGAGTGGGAGTGAGAGTCCTCAGCAGTGCGAGCAGCTTCGCAGTGCCAGTGGTCACCGTGAGGTTCACATCCGACAGACTCGGTAGGAGAGGGTGCGAGGGTCTCCTGGGCGAAGATGGAAGGGAAGAGGCCCAGAAGGGCGACAGCGAAAGTGGTGGTCTTCATCTTGACTGTAGTCTTGTAGTGTAAAAAAGCGAGTGTTTACAAAAGAGCAAAAAGTGAGATTGAGATGAAGATGAAGATGCAGGAACGAGAAAACCTAGGGAGCGGAATTTTTATAAACAAATGCAAAGGCGGCGCATTGCTAGACAAGGTACAGAGAGAGTATAGCCTGGTTGCCAAGAAAATTGAGGTTGCCACTGTGAGGTTCGGCTGGAAACGATGGATAGATGCAGGCTAACAGGACAGGGACTGTTGGTGATGGATGTAGTGAGTGACAAAAGGACGTATTGAGAGCAGTCAGCGCGTGGGGGCATTAGCCAGCCTCAAGGATGGGTGCAACGCTACGGAGACATGAGGGGGGACGTGAAATAACCTTGAATGTTAGCTTATATGAACAGTCAAGATGGTGTACTAGATCGGCTCTTGGTGTTAGTGACAGACACTACACTACACAGGCTCTTAGCCAAGGTCCTCAACTGAAGTCATCGCTGTGTCTACCCGCTCAGTCAGGTCAATCAGCTCATCCCGCCCATATCAGATACATCGATGTTATGGCCATGTCCCAAAATGTTGACTCGTCTCTGTCCCTGTTTCTCTCCCTGAAGTTGACCCGTCCGAAGGATGGAGCTGAAGGTAGTCTTGGCATGCCCATCAAGGTCCTCACCTTAAAAACTGGATCCTTTTCATCAACCCCACCAACTCATCGGCCCTGCAAGCTTGGACAGGCTGACTTTACCATATGATATATCCACAGCGACTTTTCTCGTTCGGAGAAAGAAACAAATCAGGAAATTTTAATTCCATGGGTATTCATACACATAAGAAGGTCCCTGAATGGCTGGTTTTTTGTCGGCGAAATATTGCATCCAATCATTGCCTTGGGTCGTCTACCTTGATATCTGACCCTCATTTTTTTCACTGTTGGGCGCAATATCATTTACAGTTTGTCTGCCTGGATCACGGATATTTTCCCCCTCAGCTGAGTCTCAGGTGAAAATTGCAGAGACTTTCAGCCATGAAGCTACACTTTATCACCCTCACAGGGCTCCTTTTCGGACCCTTATGCACGGCTACAGAGCAGCACATCAAGGTTGAAGACATTGCGAATCCTGGCTTTGCCTCTATTCCCAACCTGGTTTGTCTCTCACTCTTCCTCGGTCTAGTCTTCACTCTATTACGAAATAATATGTCAACGGGGCAAGATCAACTGACCCCTTGTCCCTCACAGTCTGGCTCGTTACACGACGCTGTTGTCTCTCTGGAAGGAGTCTCTGGTGCGCCCAACACGCCTCGCCATGTCGAAGCCAAAAAGAAATTGGCAAAGACTATGGCTAGAGGGTGGGGAAATTGGAATGGGCATCATCCTAGGCATAGATTGTTAGATGCGCTGTATGGGTATAGCAGATACTATGAACGACAGAAAGCTGAGCTTGATCGTCTGGAGGGGCTCTATAAACATGTTTCAAGAGCTCAGAAGTCTGTAAGTTGCCTCCCATGAACTAGAAGTGCAAAATACTAACACTCTTGTAGCTACTCGAGCATTCAGTCCAGTACTCGAAGAAATTCACTCGCATAGACAATCTTCTCAAGAAAAACCAACAACTCTGCGATAACATCGTGAAACATGCCATGGAGTTTTACGAGATTGGACAGGATGAGCTTGACAAGCATATCAAGGTCTTGAGGCTTCGGGAAGACTTGCAGACAAGATTTCTGTATCTCAGTCTTTGAAGCACTATGTTCGTGATTGGACTGAGACGGGCGAAGCTAAGAGGAAGCACACATTTTCGTGTCTAACCAAAACGCTTGAGACTTTGTTTCCTGAAAGAGAGGGGGATAAATCACCAGTGAAGGTGCTTGTTCCTGGTGCGGGACTGGGAAGGTTGGGGCACGATATTGCGAGAATTGGAGGTAAGATACACTGACTTCAGCGTTAATCCTTGAATCTGATATGCTTTCGCGTTGGGCCTTCCTATTGACTATTCTAGGATTCGACGTAACCATCAACGAATGGTCTATGTACATGAACGTCGCATACCGTTTCCTAGAAGCCAACCGCCTTAGCAACACCCACTCCTTCCACCCTTTCGTCGACAACTGGTCTCACCACGCCACTGAATCCAATATGGTCCGCCCACTCTCCTTCCCCGACGTATCTCTGAACTCCACCTCGGTCGTCCTAATCGAAGGCGATTTCACCACCGCATTTCCTACAGCAGGCGAGTACGATGTAGTGGTAACGTACTTCTTCATCGATACGGCGCGCAACCTAATGAGTTATCTCGACACGATCAAAAAGGTGCTCAAGCCAGGGGGTCACTGGATCAACCTGGGGCCGCTACTTTATGGTACAGGGCCATTTGTGCAGTTGAGTTTGGAGGAAATTTTGGCGGTGAGCGAAGCGTTAGGTTTTGAGTTCCTCGAGACGGAGGAGAGTTGTGGAGAGAGGACCTTTGAGGGAAGGACGGTTAGGCAGATGGAGGCGGCTTATGGGTTTGATGATAGGGCTTTGACGAAGAGTGCGTACAATGCGCAGTTTTGGGTGGCGAGAAGATCAATGAAGCCTTAGATGGGAGGGAGCTCTTGACGATATTTATAAGTGGAAAATATTGGATATTTGGAAGGGTTCTGGGTAGAATTGCCAAGTGTAACATTGGTATAGAGAAATCTCCAGAGCAACGAAAGGTGAAGATAGCATAATTGGATAGAATTAAAGACTATATAGTTATAATGAAATATTCTTGAGTATCTTAACAAGTCCTTACCCAATGCACATTGCGCTCTGATTTGAGCAAACCTCTGCTTATACTGACCATCTATCCAGGTCCACGGCCATGTCGCAATACAAAATAGATTTAGGTTTGATCTCTGATGAGGCAATCTGACGTTGAGTATATGCACTAATGCTTGAAGCTATTGGCAATCTCTCGATTGCTCTATCGTTTTCCACCAAGAGAGACCTTGTAGTATCGCGGGGATAAAGAAGATCACCTCTCAATCCGAGTGGGCGACCTAGCGGCAATTACAAAAGTAAAATATCGTCGGAAACCCCAAACTATATTTCGGCAATGTTATTTCGAACACCTTTCGGCCCTGGCGGAACTTTTCCGACGTCTCATTTGGTGCAGTATCTCAACTGCTTTTCCGAGAATGAGGGGCACTCGCTTTTCCGTCTTCCAGCACAACCACCAACGTTCCGCCAGGGTGGGGTTTTGGATATCCGGATCCGCAAAGATATATATCTCCTCAAAATACAATCACAAATATGCGTTTATCCTGTAAAGATGATAAAGCCAGTATCGCGAATATGACTATCAGACATGATTCTAATTCAATCGAGGCGTCAAGGCCTGTCGTGCCTCAGCAGCAGCCTTCGCAGGCAAAACTGTTCACACTTGATGAGATGATCAGACGACGCGCTGCAGAATTAGGGGATAAAACTGTATACGGTGCCCCGGAAAGAGGTTATGACGACTTCAAAGAGCATAGTGCTATTGATATTGATAGATACGCTGATGCCGCTGTTGCAAAACTCCAGGCCATGGGTCTCAAGTCTGTGGTATGTGTCATCTATCTGCTGCGTGTACGATGAACTAATTAGCCAGGATCCAACTCTTGAGAAAGCGCCTGTTGTTGGTATGCTGAGCCTTTCTGGTATCCATGTGATTGTTCAGATCATCGCCTTAAATCGTCTGGGCTACACGGCATTTCTCATCTCAACACGTCTTGCCTGTCACGCGATCACTCAGCTTCTGAATCTAGCAGACTGCAACGTTATTCTCACCACGCCAAACTTCCATCCCGTTCTCAAAGAAGTGCAAAAAAGTCGCCAACTAGAAATTCTACCTCTCTTACAAAATGCAGACTTGTATCACCAAGATGCACCGAGATTTGTACGAGACTACAACCCCGAGGCTGAATCACGCAAAGTCGCTGTCATCATCCATTCCTCCGGCTCAACCGGATTGCCAAAACCCATATATCTTACAAATTCAAGCTGCGTCGGCTCTTTCGCAGTGCATATGAATATGCGCGGCTTTCTGACATCCCCGTTCTTTCATAGTCATGGATTCTATGAAATATTTAGGTCGATTTATTCTGGCAAGCAAATTTACTTTACAAACTACAGTCTTCCAATAACGAGGGAGGGTATTATTGCTCAGCTTAATGCCGTCAAACCTGAGATATTTCACTGCGTTCCTTATGTTATAAAGCTTCTCGCTGAGAGCGAGGAGGGTATAAGGATATTGGCGGGTATGAAGATTGTTCTTTACGCAGGGAGTGGGTGTCCGGATGATCTTGGTGACCGACTCGTTGAAAGGGGTGTTAATCTTTGCGGAAACTACGGAGCGTGAGTAGGGTTAGCTCTCGCGGTTATATGTGCTAATGATTGTAGGACTGAGACTGGAAGACTTGCTACTTCTCAGCGACCAGAAGGCGACAAGGCGTGGAATTACATCCGCATACTACCCCAAGCTGAACCTTACACTGTTTTCGACGAAGTTGCTCCCGGCCTCTTCGAGTGCGTAGCCCTGGACGGTCTTCCATCGAAGAGCACCACCAACTCAAATGATCCGCCTGGATCATTCCGCACACGCGATCTTTTCACACAACATCCCACACGACCTGGATTGTGGAAATTTGCTTGTCGTTTAGATGATCGCTTCACTCTTATCAACGGCGAAAAGGTCCTCCCAATCCCCATAGAGGGTCGTATTCGTCAAGAGGCGATCGTCAAGGAAGCCATCGTGTTTGGCGACGGGAGAACATATCCTGGTATTCTGATTGTCAAAGCGGATCAAGCCGCCGATATGCCTGATGACGAGTACCTCAAAGCAATTTGGCCCTCAGTCGAAGATGCCAACTCCCGCGCAGAATCATTCTCCAGGATTCCCAAGGAACTAGTCGTCATCGTGCGGGCTGATGAATCGTACCCTCGAACAGACAAGGGTACCTTCATCCGAGTCCCAACATACCGCCAGTTCGAGAAGGAGATCGAAGCAGCATACAGTCGCTACGAAGGACAAGACGACCAAACAGGCTCCTTGACTCTTGAGGGTAAAGAGCTAGAAGATTATCTCCTAGAGCAACTCAAGATCAAATGTGGCGCAGAACTCGAGTCTTCGGAAGCAGATTTCTTTGCATCTGGTGTTGATAGTCTGCAGTGCATCCAGATGTGGAGTCTCATCAAGCGTGAGATCGACCTTGGTGGCAAACAATCTGAACTCGGCCAGAATGTTCTTTACGAAACGGGTAACGTACAGTTACTTGCTCGTCAACTTGAAAGGTTGAGGAGTGGTGTCGGTGATCAGGCCGTGGATCAGTTGAAAATTGTGGAAAACTTGATTGAGAAGTATTCTTCCTTCAAACCTCATGTCGCCGGATCTGCGGCTCAGCCCGAGAAAGAGCTTGTAGTAAGTTTGGCATTTCTAATAGAAGATGATGGAACTAATGGGATACAGTTACTCACAGGAGTTACTGGTGCACTAGGTGCTCACACTCTTGCTCAACTTACGGCCCAGCCGCATGTCGGAGCTGTATGGGCTTTGATCAGAGCGTCTAGTGACCACGCAGCTACGGATAGAATGTATAAATCTCTGAAATCTCGTGGCTTATCTCTAAACGATAAACAACGCAGCAAAGTCCTCGCTCTGCCATGTGATCTAAGTCGCCCCGACCTCGGCCTAAGCGAATCTCGTTTTGAAGAGCTACAGAACAAGCTCACAAGCATAATTCACAGCGCATGGGCCGTCAACTTCAACATTTCGGTACAAAGCTTTGAGGACCAGCACATCAAAGCGGTACACAACCTCATCCAGCTGAGTCTTTCCGTCAAGACACCTCAGCCTGCTCGTTTCTTTTTCTGCTCTTCTGTTTCATCGGCAGGAGGGACACCCAGACCTGGTCAAGTCCGCGAAACGCTAGTTCCGTCGCCGTCCCATGCGCAGCATACTGGGTATGCTAGATCCAAGTATGTGGCCGAGCATATTACGGGGAATGCGTGCAAGGCAGGTGCCACAGCGAGAGTGTTGAGATTGGGACAGTTAGTGGGTGATACCAAGGTTGGAGAGTGGAATACTACGGAAGGAGTCCCTTTGATGATTCAGACTGCTGTTACGCTTGGTGCTCTGCCAGCGTTGAAAGAGGTGAGATATATCTACCATACGATTGGAGACAGTGACTAACGAAAGTCAGGAAATGAGCTGGCTACCAGTCGATCTCGCAGCGTCAACAATCCTTGACCTCGCAAACCTCACCACTACACCAACCACTGATCGCTCCTCGAATCCAGATCTAGTCTACCACATCCTCCACCCTGCTCGCTTCCACTGGACAGAACAGATGCTTCCTTGCATGAGACAAGCAGGTTTTAAGTTCGAAACCCTCCCAACAAGCGAATGGATGGAACGTCTACGCAACTCAGACCGAGATCCGTCTAAGAACCCTCCCATCAAGCTACTGGATTGGTTCGAGAGTAAGTATGGAGTCAAAGCCCCAACAAAGGCGGAGACAGGACCGTTGGACTATCTGACCGATATATCGAGGGAGGATAGTGTGACGTTGAGGAGTGTACCGGATGTTACAGATGTTGAATATGTGAAGATGATGGTTGGGCGGTTGCAGAAGCGTTGGGAACAGGTTTCTGGGTAAGAAAGACTGATAAAAGAAAAGTAAGAGACAGATTAGTTCAGTGACTATCGCTTTGGACCGGTTTAGTCTAGTGCAAGAGGCAGAATTGTGAAGTTCCATTGTGGTTGGGGTAGTTATCTGCAAGTAAGGCCCGAAATACCCCTTTCTCAAGACAAGATCTTCTCGTTCCTTCTGGCGATAAATACTTTTTGGTCGTATGATGCGTCTGTATTTGCAACCATGACTATTCTTTATTGTGTCCTGCGTTCTTCTAAAGGTTGGCCCAATTGCCGTTGGTATAGCCGCCGCTAATGCTGTCAATACCGCTAGACCATAGGTCAAAAGTGTAAGGCACCCTGCATTAGCTGACTAGGCTACTAGGATGTATCACAGAAGATGCTTATACGTATTCAGGTGGCCCACATAGGTAGATATATTCCATGAATATCATGTGCCACAAGGCCTCCCACGCGTGCATTCCCGAGCTTTGCAGCGTTTCCCGACGGTCGGACAAATCAACTTTTATATAGACCCTCCAAGCCAGGTTACTCAGCCTTGGTGTGAAACTGTTCCTAACCCCCACTTTCTCGGGCAAATGTTTTCTATGTCTGAGATCCCCACGACCCTCTTAGACAGGTATAGCTAATTGGATACTATGTGATAGATACAGGTGTTTGCATTAACATGGACTCGACTTCCCCCCAAGCAAGAAGAGTCGATTAACGACAGCATCGTGCGTGAAATACTTGTTCGGTTCTTGACCTTGATGATGGGTATGTAAACATACGCATTAGGAAATGCCATTTGGGACGCGGGACGAGAACACCGCGACTTCCTGTCATACCCGACGATCCGCGGGGGTGGGTGTTTTGAAATCGATAACGGGAGACTTCCCGTACGATTGATCATGTAGATCTTGAGAGAAGAGCGAGGTATGCTATTGAGGTTATCGCCGAGAGTAATCAGAAAACCCCGATTTGCTGAGAGGACTGCAGTGTTACTTACGTCTGCAACCGTTTCATCAAGTACGAAAACGAAGTCGATTTGAGATCCCGAAGGCACTGGTCCTTCCGATAACCCTGCATCCACACAGCCCATATCGAAGTAAAGTCTATAAAGCCTGAGGACCAGAACGGATTTCCCCAAGCCATCATTCTCGCCCATATCGCTAGAGTAAACCAAGATTACCACTATACATCACCACACAGCATTATCAATATGAAGTTCTCCATCCTCGGTCCTTTCCTCCTCGCCCAGGGCATTGTCGCCATGCCTTGGCCTGCCATCAAAGGAACCCAGACCAACAGTGAGGAGATCACGTATGTGTCGACGTAGCGATTCCCGAGTCTCATTGTTCACCATTTCGGTTCAAGTTCTAGCTATCAAATAGTTTGCTAACAGCGCTTAAAATCAGTGTGCGAATTCAGGTCCCTGGGGCTTCCGGACATGGATTGACCTCCAAGCCCATCAAAGGGATGGATGAGATTCCAAAGGTTTGCTTAAACGTCTGCTGGTCTCATGAACCAAACGATTGCCCTACTGGCTGGGTGAGTGATGAATGGTTATCGACTCGGTTGGATGTTACTAACTGGTGATTCAGGAGCCCACGAGATATGTAAGCCATTTAGCCGTAGGAAAACGAGGGTACTCACGACTAACGAATTTCTAGGGTCCTGACGGGAGTATATGCGAATGGACTTGCTGCTACAGCGGCAAGAAAGGTCTCTAGATCACCATAAACCATATCAGGCGAGATACTCGATATCAGGAACGAGACAGCGTGAGGCCTGTTTATGGTAGGACTTAATTGGTATGGAAAGGTGGACGCTCACTACTTATATACAATTATGAAACAAGATTGTTGTCACGAGACTACAACTCCAGCGTGATGATATGCTTCTTGCCTTCATTGAAGCATTGAAACCATGCTTATCAGGGAAAATGATTATACTAGCACAACGTAATACGGACCTCGTTTAGAGGTGGTAGAGATAGTTAACTGCAAAATATATGTAAGGGTGCGTCGAGTCTTGGGTTTAAAATGTCAACTTTTCGATACAGCTTTTAGCGGTCGTAAGCTTTATAGATGTAAGTAACCTATAGACGCTATCACAAAGTAGTAAACCATTTTTATACTTGAACTAAAAATATACTGTATCATCAGTCGATCAGATAATGTAGCTTTATGCCGATCTCGGCTTTATTACTATCCAATTCGGCGATAATAACGTCAGCCTCCCCACTTTGGCAACGGTTAGATCCGCAGCCATTGGATCAAAGTATTTTAATCTTATCAGATTTCCGGAGTCCGCTTTGTCATACTGTCACAAGGCCAAAATTGGGTACAGGTCACATTGTCCGTCCCATTTCAGGCATCCATCTCCATACACCTGACAGGGATTTCTGTGACGATGCGTGAATAAAAGAAAAATTGCTGGTAATTAGATCACATCAGATCAGATGACCCCCTGTTACTGCGACTTTTTTTGGTGACTTTGGTGTTTCATAAATTTCTTCATCTTTTCATCAAAACATTCTGTCTTTCCAGTAACATAGTTGTAGACTGATGGAAGAGACAGTATGTCGTCAACAGAAACAGCGCCTCTTTTAGGCGCACCAGGGTCAAGCACCTCAAACCCAACTCTATCTCGTCCCGCGAATCCGAAACGTTTATCAGCTGGTGTAGCACGCATGGCAATCGTGTCTCGTAACCTCACAACAACTCACCGCGTCTGGCTCTTCATCGGTATCTTCCTCGTCGGCTATGCATACGGTCTCGAAAGTCAAACACGACTCGCTTATCAATCTTACGCAACTTCCAGCTTCGACCTACACTCTTACCTTTCCACCATCAATGTGTTACGGAATGTCATCGCCGTCGCCGTACAGCCGAGCGCTGCCAAAATAGCAGATGTATTTGGACGATTCGAGGTTATTGCTATCTCGACTGTCCTGTACACGGTGGGAATCGCCATAGAGTCAACAGCCCAAAGTGTAGAGGTGTTCTGCACAGGAAGCATGATTTACCAGACGGGGTATACGTGCATTGTTCTGTTGCTGGAAGTTCTCATTGCGGATTTCTCATCGATGCGCGCGAGAGTCTTCTTCAGCTATTTACCTGCGATCCCATTCCTGGTTAACACGTGGATCAGCGGTAACATTACCTCTGCAGTTCTGGGTTTGACGAGCTGGAGATGGGGACTTGGCATGTGGGCGATTATTTATCCTATCGCTTCGCTTCCTCTGTTATTATGTCTTTACTTCCTGGAACGACGAACATGGGAGTCCAAGGATGGAAACGAAAGTGAAGAAGTTGCGCTTCTGTCTCTCAAGACTAAAAAGGGAAGGGCAGACCTTTTTCATCAACTCGATATCATCGGTCTCATTCTTCTCGTAACCGCATTCTCACTCATCCTCGCACCTTTAACCGTCGCAGGAGGAACAGCTAGTCACTGGCGCAGCTGGTACATAATTCTTCCTCTAGTCTCAGGATTCTGCTTGATGGTCTGCTTTATCACTTGGGAACAACGAGGCGCGAAATATCCTCTCATCCCATTCCATCTCCTCCGCGACCGAGGTGTCTGGTCAGCCCTCGCAGTACGAAGTCTCCTCAACCTAGCGTGGTGCACACAAGGAAATTACTTGTACACAATCCTCATCGTGGCGTTCGATTTCTCTATTGAGAATGCCACACGTATTATATCTTTCTTTTCATTCTTCGGCGTCATCACAGGAGTACTAGCAGGGCTCGTTATCTTCAAGATTCGTCGACTCAAGTTTATCATTGTGGGCGGTACACTACTTTTCATGCTTGCTTTTGGAGTTTTGATCATGTACCCTGGTGGTGCTTCTCCATCTTCCAAGAACGGAATCATTGCGGCGCAGATTCTTCTTGGTGTTGCAGGTGGATTCTTTGCATACCCGACCCAAGCATCCATCCAAGCTTCTGCGTCTCGAGAGCACGTTGCTATCCTTACTGGTCTTTACCTCTCATTCTACAACGTCGGAAGTGCATTCGGGACATGCCTTGCTGGAGCAATCTGGACACAGACTCTTTACAAATCTTTGAAACACAATCTTGCTTTTCAGTCCGACAAAGATCTTGCAAAGGCCATCTACAACAATCCATTTTCCATCATTCCAGATTACCCAGTCGGAACAGAGATTCGAGGTGCGATTATCAGCAGCTATAGCTCTGTGCAGAGGTTGCTTTGTATTGCGGGAATTTGCATCTGTATACCCATGATTATTTTTGCTTTAGCGTTGAGGAATCCGCGATTGTCCGAGCAGCAAGTTCAATTAGAGGATGAAAGTAACCATGAAGGTTGATAAAGCAGGACTTTATGACCGTCAAATATAGATCTTAGATTAGACGTTTTAGCAATTATAAGATTCCTTAACAAAGTCCTTTCACCCCAGGTACACGGACAGAAGTGGGCGCAATAACTTGGGGGACCGCATCTCATACCATACATTGGGTCAAAAAGCCCATTCTGGAGGCGAGTTACTATTCTTCAAACCCTGTCCTCCATCAAGATACATGGCACGCCGGAATTGTAAGATGCCCTGCCATTAGGCCACCCAAACCTCGAGTTCACATTGATTTTGGCATCGAAGGTTGTTGAGAATTTTGTGAAATTTGACGATTTGTCGATAGATTTGGGTTTACTTTGACAAAATATGCTCTCGCTGTCCGTAGGCTGTTAGCAGCAATAAGCAGTCCATATGACCAGGCCACCTTCCACGGATAGAGTCTAGTGTATTATCATAAGTACCAATTTATGTATAAAATGTCAATATGTTTAATTATATACGTGAATATAGTATCGAAAGCCGAGTGTATGGTAGCTGCCATGCGCTCAGTCCACACTCCATCCAAGCCAAAGGTGCCTCAAAGTCTTCCTCACAAGTCTTGGGCGTCAATTCTCAAGCCTGGTTGATGCTGAGATGTCAAATCCTACAACTCCTGTTCGTTCCGAGACTCTTAAGCGTCACACTTTCCTTTCTCAAAGGTAGTCCTTAAAAGAATAGTCAGCATCGAGTTTTTAAATAACCTGTCAAAGCAAGGGCAACTTACAGAACCTCCCAGGTCCTCTCTCGTACTTGTGCTCCCTCTGGGCAGCCATTTATACCGAGGCCAATGTATTTCTGGCATCGTCCACCGGTAAGGCCATCCCGCTCGCCACGGGTGGTCTTCATCTCAAAAACAAACTTGCCCTCGCCAGAAGGAGCATTAATGCATCCGGTCCTGACCTCATTGATGCCATACACGCCACTGCCGCCACCAGTGTAGCACCAGTCATGAGCAGCAGCGAGGCCATCAGCCTTGTTCTTACCCCAGGGCAGACCGTTGTCGGAACCGTAACAAGCAACTGTGGTAGGATATTCGTATCCAATTGTGTGAACACACACGTTAGCCTCTGCCCAGAGACTGTGGCACTCATCGCCTACGGTAGGGTTCCACTCCTTGAATTGCTCAAGGGAGATACCGAAGCGGGCGGCAATCTGGAGGCAAACTTCGTCCTTCTTGACGAAGTGGAAGCTGTCGCAGTCGTCTACCATGCCGGGCTGGATGGGTAGGGGAGTCTCAATACCGTTGTCGCCCTTGGTTGACTCAATTGCTCTCTTTGTCAGAGTAGGGCTAGGAGCGGCTAGTGAAAGGCCAGCATTGGCGAGGAAGAGAGAAGTGATGGTAGAGAGCTTCATTGTGAATATTGGTGCAGTTGAGATCTCTGAGTGGAATTGTGAGTGTCTAAAATGGCAGTGAGTTGATGGGAGAACAAAACTGATTCATTGACATTCGAAGCCTTTTATATAGATTTTCGTGTTGACTATTGTAGCCAACGTGAACTCTTGGCCCTGCAAGGCAGATTAGGCTACCACTGCTGTGCCATACTAGGTTTTCTCACTTGGTGGATCTTTTTTCAACAATGCAAATCGCCGAGGTTGCAGTCGTTAGTTTACATGGGTTTATAATGGGTTTATGAAGTGATTACACCGGAGATTGCCTAGTTGGGGTAGTATCTTGAGGACCGGGCCGTAGAGTCGCTTTGTGCATTGTTTTCTCCTTTCAGAATCATACTCGCTTCCGTAAGATCCACCGTTAACCTCTAAGCCGCCCGCTGTACCGCTGTAGGGTTACAGGGCTTAAGGAAAATTAGGGGACCGATCTTGATAATTGATCGTCCATCTTTAAACCGATAAGCTTTGAGATCTCAGCATTATGAAATACAAACATTAGCATCAGGTACTCCTCGACGAACATCTCTTTATAGAACTTTGCATTTTCTAAGCTCCCTAAGTACAGCGAATTCCGTTCCGAAATATCAGCTCCAGCGGTACCCAGTAGAGGCCAAAGGATCCACAGATACTGCACCTAGAGAAAATTAATATCTTGGCATGCGGCACAGTCCACTTAAAGCTCGGCTGGCTGTCAAGAGGGTGCCGTGATTTGCTTTATTTCTTGGCCTATACGAAGTTTGTAGGAAACAGTTGACTCTTAGTTAATATGTTCCCTCAGGTTAGTCTTTTGATAAGACCATCTGCAGTCGTTCGGTGTCAAAATCAGGATTAGTGTGAGCATCTAGTATTGAGTCGTGAAGGATTCAGCTTAGAAAGAACAAGTCTAGCGTAGCTGTGATGATCATAGTAACGTTACTCGAGAATGTATGCATACATCAGCGGAGGTTGAACAAAAACTATGACTCGCACAGTAGCCATTATACAGCTCTCATGAATCAGCTATCGGAGAAAGACTACATCCATCGCCAGTGGCGGGCAGCGGAAGGGGAACATAACCAGTTCTTGACAAGTCAGTATGTATCGGATTTACGCAGCGAAACAGTGAAATTCGCCTTTAACTTCGATAAGAAGGACTTTTCGAGTCGAATGACAACCGCATTTAACACTTTTGTTCAAGCAACATTTTACAACTCTGATCATGCCTACGTCAACTTTCGGTCCCAGCCTGACGTCGAAAATCTACCACCAGGAATTGTTCCTTCCGTAATGGATAGAATTGAGGCAGCAGTGAAGAGCAAAGAGGAGGTTTATCACGTCAACCGCTGGTGGGCAGCTATTCTAATTGTCGTCACAGAATTCCTTGGTCTTTTAGGGTTTTTAGGGCTTGTTCTCCAAGTGTTCATTCGCGGCCCTGATATCCTAGGATTCGCGAGCTCTTTGACACGGGGGAATGCTTACATGGATTTGCCAGCTGAAGGGTCGGCGCTGGACGGACCTACGAGGGCGAGGGTTTTGGGGACTCTGAGAGTTCATCTGGCCGATATGAAGCCCAAAGATGAGGAAGGGTATATTGCGTTTACACCAGCTTATGCTTTCAAACAGGATGACGATGAAGGGGAGGAGGGATCGTGGAAGGACCTTGATTCAAAGCGATATTATAAATGAGGAGCGGAAAGAAGATTGCCGTCGTCTATGTCAAGATGCCGCCCGTGACTATCTCTAGGGCTTACGGGTCAAGCTAGCTTTCCTTTCACTCTAATTGGACTGACATGCAACTTTCGAGCTGATATGTTTTCTTAATGCAGCTAAACAATATAGGAGCCCGCGGACATCTCCGTCTACGCTGCGTGTACTCAATGACGTCCGTCATGGCTTAAATCCATCTGCCGTTTCCATCCTCATACGATCTTGATAGTGTACCCACCATCATCATCCTTTTCCCTGTAGAACATTTCTTCTATTCCAGAGTCGCTCCATATCTCTTCCTCCAACCTGGTCCTGGATTTAAATAATGACGTAAGATCAAGCCAGTCCCTGTGCATTCGACTCACCCCAATCTCAAAAACCCCAACCCTGACAAAGGTTCCTCGTTCATGGCCCTCATCCGTGCATGGTATTAGCAGCAATCCGCACTCGGACGGCACCATGCGCCCACCGTCTTGTTTAATATCGGCCTCTGCAATCTTGAATGCAAATATCCGCGTGTTCTTGGGCACTTCTCTATCCAATAAAATGATACATGGATCATCTGCCTTCAGACCCTTTCCCGTAAACACAAGCATTGGCTTGAAGTTGATAGGGTTTATGGTAGTGATCAGCTGTCTCCAGGAACCCTGGAGCCACCACCATGAGTGTAATGGCCCTAGAAAATTACGTGAAGCCTGTCGAAAATGAACTTCTGTGAGAGGACCGCAGAGTATCAAGGCTGTGGAAGGTGAAAGTTTTAGATTGTTCGTCTTTGCATCTTCCGGTATCAGGATGTTGACAACTTTCGTGACTACCTTAGGCTCGGTCTGCGCACGGAATAGGAAGAAGAATTCCACCGGTGCATTGACTGACGCCCAGGACCAGCTCGGTGCGAGTTTCGTGCTCGGCGGTGTCTCTTCAGGCCAGCTGATCTGCCAGAGTAAAAAATGTGGCAGGTTCTCCTGGCCCCAAAGTCCGTTGAGATAATATTTTCTGGAGACGATACTAGTCATCTGTTCTGCCACGCCATCAATAGCGATAAGTCTGTCGGTCTCATTTGTGAGTTTGCCAACGCTGTACTGGGCTACGACAGAAGCCCAAACGTAGAGAAACATCTCCTCATTCGTCACCCCTCTGTCCTGGGCCAGTTCTCTGGTGAGAAGGTCAGTGTATACGTCCTTGAAACGATAGTCTCCTACAGCCTGCACATCCGGTGGCAACCTGTCAGAAGCGTTATGCTCTTTGTATCTATGCTGTAAATCCCACGGCCCCCCTTCCGGGTAGAGTTCTGAAGCATAGAGCTCACCGCATTCCCAGTACAGCATGTCGTGCGCGAAGTAGACAGTTCCGCGTGACAAAAGACGCTCCTGGAAAACCCACGCGCGTTTCAAGAGGGGAGATTTTGTGACGGCCTTGAGCCATGGATCGGTAGGCACTATCAGGACTTCTGCTTCGAGTCCAATGTTGGACCAATTAAGGCCTACTCGAGCGCCATTAAGACCTGTGGGATCTCGGTCTCGAAAAAGCCCTCCATGAGCGTCTGATGAAGCTGCTGCTGCGAGGGTGATAGCGGAATATGTGTAAATCTTTGCCATGGTAACTGATTGTAACTTCCAGTCTTCTGCGTCGAGTTGAATAATGCAGAGAGCATCTATCCAAATGTACTCAAGACCAAGACGATTTGTGGCAGTGATTGCGTCGCAAAATGTCAAGGGAAGGTCTTGCACAGACATTCCACTGGTTGTCATGGTATCAAAGTTGGATTTAAGGAGTTTCGTGAGTGGCTTCTTGCCCCAGCAATAGCTCAAGGTAGCGTACTGAATCCGGTCAGACTTGAATTCGTTCCTATTCGTTTCTACAATTTGAATAGTCTCTGGCGTGCCCTGATCATCCAAGATAATCTTGACAAGTCGGGCAGGGAGCCAATGCTTCATCTGATCATTTCGTGTGTGTAGTTTCTGGCATGATCGATGATTCTCTGAACAATTCTTGATCCATTGCGACAAAAACTTGAAACTAGATTGGCCAGATGTACTTATTGATGCTTTGTCAATCGGCTTATGACATGTCATGCGAGGATCTCGTATTCAGTCAGCCAACGAATACCCAGTGAATAGAAGCTAACTTCCCACCTGTAGCTTCAAACATCCGCATATCAAACTGCTTTAGATCATTGACTAGTTGTCTTCTGAGTCCAAGGCCTCTCGAAAATAGATCTTCAAAGCTGTAAAGGACGCGCTGCCATAAAGCCAGCATGGGCTCGCCCTGTTCCCGAAGAGGCGATTTTGAATCAAAATCAGCGAATGACCCGTTTGCGTATTCGTCAAGGGCTTTATCCGAATTGGCATAGGAGACTGTGAATGCACAAAATTCGCATGTGCTGACAGCTTCGGTGATATCTTGGGATGTATCTGATTGCTCCTGGAAGGCTTTCCATGGTCCCTCGTGGAATGGAAAATAATGGATGTCAAGGACATTGGCTTTCGGCGGTTTTGGAGTTGTAAATGCCTGCCGACATGGCAAGCAAAGCTTGGTGGTCATAATTCGCCGTGTACCTGACGGCAGAGGCCAAATCTTTACGCGCTGACTTTGATGGTGACACGTAAGACAAGACGCGGGGATGAGGCTGCTTGAGCAGACAAGGGTCACAGACTGCCAGCCTGCACTTACTAATAGTTATCATACCATTTGATCACGAGTTAGAAGGTTCTATTTTTAGGCTCTAATGGCGAATCAGTGATGCACAAGTCGGTAGCTTCACCCACTTTAGAAAGGCCCGTTGCCAGTACAAGAGAAATAATCAAAAATATAAGTTAAGTTTTGAAGTTACTATCAATATACAATATTAACGATACCGTATGCTCATTTTCTCATGCCAAGTCTTGGTGAAGGATACAAATGACCTCTGCATAAATGGCAGACAAGGCACTTTCAAGACAATAATTCAGGGTGTCCATCTCCTCAAAGCCCACATACACATAAAGCTCGATAGCTTCTAGGTACCGAGCTTCTAGGTTATCTTCATGAGTGACGTCTATCCCGATTTTATACTCAGCCTGTATGGCTAAGTCGACAGAGTGACTGCTTTAATATAGGATGATAGCATGCATTTTGCCTATTATTACATTAGCCTTATGTCTTTATAGAGAAAGGGGAGGGTTAACTTACAGGTCTGATTAAGTGAGTAAGTCTATTCTGTACCTTCTGTACTTTATAATAATAGTACTAATGATTTCACTTAAGTCGATTATCAATCTATAATTCGATTGATTTAATGGATAATGCAAAAGGCATAGTGTGGATATAACCCTAAAGGTAGAGTTTTATGCCTTCTTATATTAAGGTTAGAGGGTATATTGCCTCACTGTATTAAGTTACTGTTAAGACCTAATTATTCAATCTACTATTTAGTATTGTTTCTGATGTATCTGTCACTCTCTTTAAAATAATATAGGTCCTCACCTAATACATATAAAACTCTCATCTTGACAAATTCCGCCTGGTTTGGTGTTAGTTCGCAATGGGAATGAAAAGTTTGACAAAGATCTCTCACAGGAAGTACTACAGCTCTTGTCAAAAATCGTTTTATACATTTGACAAACTGAACAGCCGGTCTTTGTTTTTTTGAGAAATTGTCTAAGGCCTTCTCTCCGTCGTACCTCCCGTGGGGATTAATATCATCAAACGTGACAATGAACGAGTGACGCGGGGTCTTGCTGCCGTTGTGTCACATTCTCGCGTATCCTTCCTAGAATTTGGCGTTAATACGTCGGTTTAGCCAAGCGTGACTTGTTAGTTCCTGGATAAGTGAAAAACATACCAGACGCTTTCAGATTTACACCTGACTGGTAGGTCTGCATCTGGCACTTAGTTATACCTGGTAAGCATTGGTCCTAATTATCTTCAATGAGTTCAGTTGCGGCCATAACATTCAATCAAAGAAGGATGTAAGTGAATTCCTATGGAAAATTCAATGAGGCTATCGCGATACATTTCTGATAGGTGATTTGATAGTTAAATCAGTTACGTCTGAAGTTCTTTTTGCTATAGACCCCGGCTTCTCCGCTTGCTCAACTAGTCAGCATCACTCAAGTTAACCAGAAAGTTTGCTTTTCTCTGTTGGTGACTTCCCCATCCATAATGCCGTCACAGTATGCCTCGCCAATATATGAGAATGTATCTTGTTCGTCTGTCTCTGTCTGGACCAGCGGACGCAACACAAATGGAATTTCCCCGCCGCAAAAGACAACGACTACATCTCCTGTCTGTGCTTGCGTAGGCCCCATTCCTAAATAGCCCATCTCTGTGAGAAACGGCTTCTTGCCCTGCATCTTGCTCATTCTTATACTATATTCATCCGTGTCCCGGTCTCTCTGTGGTGGCTCCCAGTCCTCAAATTCTTCCCATCCGTCCTCCTCTCCAGAAGGAAGCAGTTGACTTATCTGGGCTAAGGGTTTCAGTCTTTCCACGTATCGGTTATAGACTTGAGCTATTTCAGGAGTCGCCCTTTCTTGATTTCTTTCTTTTGTGTTGTAAATATCGCCAATCGGAACACGCCACCTAGCTTCCTGTTTACGAGATGCTGATGGGCCAAGGGCAGAGGAGGGCTTTTCCATACTTTCTTGCCACAATGAGTCCACCTGGGCGAAGATGTCTAGACACTTGCTAGGATCTCACGCAAAGTCCATCCAGGTATCATCACCTACAGCTACTCTTTCGATCACATCCACTTTATAGCCTCGAAGCCCGAGTATATTCGGATCGTCTTTAGCATGCTTTACTGTCTCAACAATGCTTCCTGTACCTGATGCGAAGAACAGGGGCCGGTCGAATACCTCGCCGATGGTATAGAAAGAAGGGCGCAAGTTGGATCGCCAATCAGGCACCCAGGAAGGCAGACCAACGAGTTCTGGGAGCTTTGGAAATTGAGAATAGCGGAGAATGTCTATCTGTCCAGCCGTCTCGATGAGTGCACGTGCTGTTTGCGTGAGGATGCGTTCTGTCGCACCTTCTGATGACCCATAATCAACCTGGATGCCAAGTTCATCGGCGTCAGCTGCAAGGCCGAGAAGCGCAAATATACGGTCACGGTGCTCAGTGGCACACGTATCACTTCCCACAAACATCCTGCGCAACAGCCTATGCAGCGGTTCCCCGGCACCTTTTTGAAAATTCCAACGACAAATCATTAATAGTGTTAAAGATTCGTCGAGAATGTCGCGCAGTCTCTCAACAGGTATTTCTGGAGATACAGGCTTCGAAAGGTAGTCTGGGGACAGGTCGCTAGTAACCAAGAGGAGCATTGCCGTTGCCAACATGACGATGTCTACAGAAACTACCTTTGCGCCACATACTAACACAGTGTCTTCACATAAACAGATCTCTTGTATGATCCAGACACGTGAGAAGTAGGGTCTCTCGAGCATAGCTTTCAGTACCATCTGGCTCAGCAGGGGTGCAAAGGCATCCGCAGTGTGGATGAGCAAGTCTTGGAAGTGCATTGTTACTTCATCAGTACGGTTTTCGTTCCTCAAGATAGGTAACAGTGGATGTATTTCGTGCATCATATAGCTCTCAAGCCCAAAGCCCCAGGCCTTTTGACCGATGTCTTGCCACGCATCCATCAGGTCATCTGAGCCATCTCCTTCTGGGCCTAGCCATACTATTACTTGATTTGCTGCTGAGTAGATACTACCCATCATGGCGACCTGCTGACCTTTCTCGCTGTTATCGTCTTGGTTGATGCAGATCTGGTCGATCCACAAGGTGAGAATTTCATCTGGTTTGCGAAGGTATCGCAGTGCTGTGGCAAGCGACTCGGTAATAGGAATATTGGCTTCCCCGCATTCGCCTCGCGAATTGGCGACCCAGATTGACTGACTTTTCTTGCCGACGCCCCAAGCATATGAAAGGGCTTTGTAAGGTTCTGAATTACTGATAGTGGTGGTATAGAGACGACAAAGGAGCCGGCTTTCGTCATTCGAGACGACATTTTGTGCATTTTGATGCTGAGACGGATAAAGTTCCAGCGGCCGGATCTCACTGGATGGCGTCTGCAGTTCCACCGAGCTATACGCAAAGGTCGCTGTATCTTGCATAGTGACTTGGAGAGATTCTGAATTCAATCGATTAGGGGTGATAGGTTTGTTGAGGCTTGGACATAATATTCGATGACGACTTTATGTGTCTCATGTGAGATAAGCAGTCCTAACTTAGCAATCATATGGGGCGACCATACAGAGGCAGCTTTCAAAAGTTCTCGCCAAAAGTGACTTACGCCACAGAAAGATACCCTTGCTAGGTACTCAAAGGTATAAGGAGATAAGATAGCTATAGGTGGGCGCCCCTATATCTCCCTATATTCTTAGATAACTTAGAAGTAGATAAAGTACCTTAATTTCTGCTAATGCCTCTATGGCGAGATTATTATTAGCGGCTATAAAGTTTATCTAAGTACTGTCTGTATCTGTAGCTGAAGAGCTTACTTAGCTATAGTCTTCCCTGGCAAAGAACTTTTGAAAGCTACCTCCGTACTTAATGGTCGGTTTCTGAAACACACTATACAGATAACGAATGAAATGATGTGGACACTATGATTTCTCTACTAAGGAAATTTAGTTAAAAGCAAGAAGGATTTCGATCCTAGTGGTGGTTGAGGCTTATAATAAATAAAGTTTTGTTATCTTCGATATTATGAGTTACACCTTGAAAAGTACATCTAAAGTACTGTAATGTAAGTAGTAGCCAGAACCCAAAATATGATTTTGCGACTGGATACCTGTTCTTTTGGAAAGCTTGTATGAACGAATTTGGTATGTGACAACCTGTTGCAGAGAAGCTGTTTCCTAGTATAACATAAAGATTAAGCGATTACTGGGATCGGAAGAAAGTGAACTCCATTAGGCATAGCTTAATCGTGCCTATAGGCAAACCCGATCTTCGACTACAACTTCGTACCGGGATAATTTGACAAAAGACAGGTAACTAGATCGGTCTGGTAAAGAGAAGACTTGAATTATATTGGTAACTTCCTATCTATAGGGAATCTCACTCCTCGAAACTGGTAAGCCGCAGGCTTGATTTCCCCTGCCGATCAACGAACTTTTGGCGAGGAAATAGACAACTCTG
Source organism: Fusarium aywerte (assembly GCA_013186375.1). Taxonomy (NCBI): domain Eukaryota; kingdom Fungi; phylum Ascomycota; class Sordariomycetes; order Hypocreales; family Nectriaceae; genus Fusarium; species Fusarium aywerte. The sequence continues at coordinate 185,157 of JABCQV010000084.1, forward strand.
TTGTTAATAGACTGCCGAGGGAACTTTCAGACACCTATGAACGTGGGCTCGCAATAATACGTTTGATTTGTACATACAATGCTAATACTTAGTAGCAAAATATTACTCGGGACTGATTAGTGACTGAATAAGTCCATAGCTTCATGTAATAGAGTAGAATTGTCGATACATTGGTTTAATCTCTATTTTATTACCTTTTTTCTTTTTCATTCTTTGAATTGTTACCCCGATGCCTAAGCCGTCATGACCACTCTAATAAGCTAACCGCTACGTTCAAAGCTTGAATAGAATTGCTAAAAAATTGTGCAGCGCATAATTGTCGATCAGATAAACGGTTTCCTGTTGTCCTTTCAAAATACGGGTAGAAAGTGCTCATGAAGGTAGCAAATGATGCTCTACGAGTCTACGTGCAGCCTTTCGTGACATGACCACTATTTCCAAGAACTTTAGTAATTCTTGTGGACGTGTTGGTACTTACTGTATCCTGTCGAGTCAAACACAACATCGGGCTACCAATACCCCACTCAGTAGGGCCAGATTCTCCTTCTCAATCAGATTTGACTCAAGATTCGCTGCTTACCGATGAAACCAAGAACTACAGCATGATTGAGTCAAGTATCCTATCCAAGTTCAACTCTCTTGTAGAGAAGAAGTTGGTCTTATACGACGATACACAACAGATTGTTGAATATGTTGACCAGGGTCTGAAAGTATGTACTACATGGCCTCTTCGTCTCCCGACACGGGGTAATCAAGGAGCTTTGACGCTGACATGTCGAATCGAAGTTTCAGTTCATTCTTACATCTGCTCTCTTGAAGAAGCCGTCCCTCAAAGAAACGCTTTCTCGACAAGTTCACAATGACAACTTAGTTGACCAGAAAAGGACTGGAGGCGACATTAGTACTACGGGCTATGAGATATCTGAGGTTGAATCAACCTATTTTCTAGCCGCCAACAAGTGCCGTTTCGCGAGACCTCATCTGATGCTACTGACCTTCGATGGAAGCAAAAGGCAAATAACTATATGGGCCGAGACGACTGGTGCGCAATTCACGATGTCCAAAGCAACTTGGGCAAGGACTACGTCGCTTTCTTCAATTGTGGTCAAGATGGAGGATGCAGTCGATTGCACAAGCACATGCAGTTCATACCGAAACCCAAAGACAGTTTTGCAGCGTTTTTGGACATTGTGGTATAGACCTGATGTGCCCTTCCAATGGTTCCATCATCACTTTGAGTCCTCAGCAATCACATCGTCTCAGCTACATGGTATCTACCATGAACTCCTACAAAAAGCTACAAAGGTTGGGAAAGACCAATCTGAGCACGCCGATAGTCTACCAGCTGGGGCCGCAGTCCCACACAATATTTTGGTTACAAATCGATGCATGATAGTTCCCCCACGACATCGGGCGGCTGTTAATAGAGAGGCTGGGGCTAATGCGATTGGCATGATGGGAGTTATCGCTGTTGCGACGCAGAAGGAGATTGACAACTGGATATAAATTGGGCCTGTTAACGCGCTGAGAGATCTTGGTGTACCGAAGACAGTTTCTCTCAATTGATATATAGGCCTCCAGGAGTGGGTCGAAGATGATCTAAAGCCAGATAGTCTTCTGGACCTACAAAAGACATAAGAATTACACCAGAGTTCAGGTAAAACAATCGATTTCAGTTCATGCTCACCTGATAGACAACGAATTTGTGACAAGGAAGTCAATAGGCTTCGACCTTACTTATGTTACAGTCTACGGGCATGTATTGACCGACCTTTTCAATGTAAACTATTGCTAGACATGTCTGTACCGCCATCGATAAAATTTTCCCTATGTCGATTTCGCCGCAACATCTCTGAGCCTTCCATAGATATCGACATTTACCCAAAGGTAGTTCGCTAATAAACAGTCTTCCATATCAATCGGGCGGAAAGGTCATCATAATTCCACGCCTATGTCGATGACTCGCACCCATGTTCGTCCAATTGAATCGTCTGGCACCAATGCTTACTGACCAATCAAGTTGACGCACTGGTTTGAAGAAGCACATTGCCTATTCTCGTCATATCTCGGGATGCCCGATGCTGGATTTGTCATGTTCTGACTCGCACTAACTACCAACAACTTCTTCAAACCCCCTGTCAGGTACTTGATTCGTCTACTTGTACAACAGCTGTGACGTGAGCCCTCAATTCTCAGTCGAGATAAAAGTCTACAGCTCGTTACAATTCACGTCGCCACGGAACCAATTCATGAGGCCATTACTTACTAGATATATATATATATATCACGTTCAACCGTGGGTACTTTCACTATCACTAAGCCTGTTCCCATTAACTTATCGATTCAATCATGGCCCACAGTCCTCGCGTAGAATGGTTTCTCAACAAAGCCAATCTCAACCCTCCTCTCCGTCTTACTCGCCTGACAACACCTCCCGCTCAGGATTTCGTCCCATTCAGCTCACCAAACCGCGACATAGCCCATAACCTCCTCGTTCAAACACGAATATGCTCTACCGACTACACCCCTCCAGAAAGCCAAAAGTGGCACTTCCTCCGTTCGAAACGTCAAAAGATCAAAGCACGTGATACCTCAAACTGGACATTCGCAAAACATGAAGTAGCTAGAGCTTTCGATACGCTGATTGATCAACCGACTGTTCCTCCTGCCGGGGTTGCACAAGCGTTATTGATGTACCATACTTTGTCTTCAATAGATGAACTTTGGGCACATTTGAATGATGCATCTCTAGAGAAGAAGATAAAAAAGCAGCGGATGAGTCAGGACCTGAGTGAGTTTGACGCCACAAAGATGGTCTGGTTGGATAAAGCAGTGTCACATAACAACGTCAATTATATCCACCTTCTTTGTCAAGCTCAAGTCAATCAAGCGGCATTAGACAGGGCATTGGGCATCGCACTGTCCCAGTCGTCGTTGCGATCGATAAAGCTCCTTCTCAGCTTCGGAGCTGTAGCATCCAGTTACCAGAGGGTTATCAGTAAACAGATCCAGCGTCGAAATCTGCAATTAGTGGAACTATTGCTATCGGCTCCTGGCGCCGTGGACATCGACACCTGGAGAATATGTCTCGAGCAAGGGTTCACCAGGGCAGAAGTTGGAGAGGACTTGTCGTTATCGTTCCTTCTCTTGCTTCTTTCAAATCGCCCACAATTGGTAACTGAATCAGTCCTTCTTAATGCAATCAGGCTACAGAGCCCTCAGGCTGTAGCGATCGCCTTGGCCTACTCTGATTCTGACGAAATCTTTTCCGGCATCCGTAATCAAGCGTGCGAGCTAGTCTGTCGTTACGAAATTGACGATGATCGAATGTCCGTCTTCACTTTGCTCTCCAAGTGCGGCCTTATCAAAAATAGCTTAGTTGTTCGTGGGGAACTTGTGAAGGATGTGAAGGCACGTCATATACCACTTGTCAGACTTCTTGTGCAGGCAGGTGTCACGGTGGATGAACCACCGCATAACGCTTTACAATGGGTTGTTTCTCAACTCGACTTTGAGATGATGGAGGTTCTCAAGCATGGAAATCTGTCGTCGTCGCCGACTCAGGTTTTAGGCTACCTTCCTAAGAATATCACGGAACAGGAAATGAATGCAACGACGACTATATTTGGCTCAGCAGATTTACACTAGAATCCTATCAGTCTGGGGGGCTGTGACCCCTCATGGCAAGCTTACTATCGCACAAATTATAGAGTGAATAAGTTGGCAGCTGTATTTCCCATATTTAATTCAAGATTATGTGAATGACCTAGCTGTTATCTGACGTTTGTCTTAGGTTGAATGCTTCATGTGCCAGCTAATACATCTATAGAGTGGCTTTTAAACCTAACGATTCTGTCTCGAGCGTTGATTTACCTCTCGTGCTCTGGCCAGACACCCGTCACAAATTCGGTTTGGGGGCCTTACAGGAACCCTGCCGCATCTTGCACAGTCCCCTCTTTCCCTGATTCTCTGGGCCCTCCGGCGATTCTCCTCAATCTTCTTGAATCTACATGTCTCACATTTGAACTGTCCTTGCTCTGTCTCACGAGAAAAACATTTTTCACAAACGTTCTCCCGCAAGGGCTGAGCTCTTTCCTGACTGTCAAAGTTTGCCCGGCCGGTGTGCTGGTCGCAAACAATATTGAGGCCTTCGATTGGGGTTTGGCATTTAACGCAGTATCGAGCTTCCGATGCAGTTGTCGCAGTATAGTAATACCGCTGGTGGATTTCTTGACAGTGACCGCATCGCAGGGTGGATCCCGTTGTTGGTACTTTGCAATTGAGGCAACTCATAGGACCCCATGATAGTCGACTAGTATGCGCATACCGACTGGGTGTATCTTGCGACTCGAGGTGCTGAGGTCTAACGACTGGGTCTTCGCGTCGCTGGATATCACTATATCCTGAGGATCGTGTCTGCAAGCCAAAACCTCGATTGTAGGAGCTTTCTGAGACAGGATTCTGGAGACTAGATGAATAGTGAGCTTGAGCACGCGGGTCAGCAGGTGCAAATGGGTTGTCAGATCCTTGATCAGTAGGGGACTCAAATTCATCGTCAGGCTGTCGCATGTAGCGAGGTGAAGGACTGGAAGGGCCAATCGCGAAAGGATTACTAAAGCCTTGTGGTGCATATGCCTACAGGTTGTTAATATCATTTACATTCTCATACATAAGGGTATACTTGTACATCAATCGTGTCAGTGCATGGATGGGAAGTGCCATTCCCGAAACGACGTCGCAGTCCGTCCATCTGTTCATCTTGGTACCTCTGTCTATACTCTTGTACAGGTGAGTAGGGACGCTGGAATCGTGGGCTAAATCCTTGTGTGGAAGGAATGCCAGGGCCACCTTCATTGCTAGAACGTGGTAGGAAGGGGTTGTCGGGTCGGGAGTCCCTATCGTAGCCTTCTACAGGAGAAGGCGGGAAATTCTCCCCTTCGCCGGATCTGGCGTCCAACTCTGGTGGGACAAAATCATCGAAGCTCGCAACGGGAGGTAACTGCCTGCTGGAATCCCCATCGTGGCGGTATCTATAGTAAGGACGGTTCGGGTCCATGGTTGAAGTGTTGAGTAGTATGTATCAAGTAACTTGTGATAAAATAGTAGTTGGAGATGTGCCGTATAGTTCGAGAGTTATGAGAAAATTGGAAAGGAACTTTTTAAGCACGAGAGCCTCGTATTTATATTAGGAATCTGCCGCTCTATTTGAATGATGGACAGCAAAGACTGACTTTTGATCACACCGTTCGTATTTACAATACTCTGACTAACTCACATGTGAGTTCACATATCAGTCACAATGTGTCTCACAAACAATCCCAGAATAGTAATTGACTTCGCATTGTAGGCCTTTGTTGCTCAGAGAGCCTAGTATGTTTGCCATTGCCAGCAGATATTCATCCATTGATGTGCGATTTCAAACCCACTGAACATATTCAGTGAGGTATATGTGGTATTTTGCGTAAGTGTGAGTACTTGATGTTGTGTCTGACACTGGGGCATGTATCGATATCCACACCAACTTATGCGTTAAATCATTAATCATAGCCTTCTTAAACCGCCATCCAACACCAGCCCGACTACTTTAACCAGAAGCAAGTGTAAGTATCTCATGCAAGATCTGATGTAATGCTCCGCCATAAATCATAATGCCAAATGCCTGCTTGTTAACCATTATAATGCCGTACTCCGCTGATAAAATCAAACTTCCTCCGTCAGCATTAGCTTCGGCGACAGCAGTGAAGATGACGAACATGCTTCTTTTGCAAATAAAGCTGTGAAATGCATTGCATGAACTCAATAGGGGTATAATGAACTGAAATGCCAATGCCGCAACTCCCGTCCTCAAACATGAGATAGTCCGAATGGAAAGATCATGATGCCATAGTGTATCCGATTGACCGGCCTGGGAGAGATCAACCTAATTGTTGATAAAACCGAGTAAAATGGGAATCCTTGGGCGTCCGTTGAAAGGAAAGAAAATGAATAGTGTGTCCAACGGTGGGTCTTTATCTGTGTAACCTTGATCCGTCTCCAGCGAGATATCAAAGTTCAACTCCAAGACTCAACCTCACATACTGCGTTCCAAAACCAGCCTCTGTCATGGCCGGCCTCGAAGACTATGACGAACGACGAGTAGATGCCGAAGTAGTCGGAGACACCCTTCTTCGTTTCGCGTTGTCATGTTCTCGACACGCTTTGCATGCCTTGCGCCCTGGCTCAAGGTCTCCATCTCCACACCTGGGACATTTTCCCGCCGCTACCAGTTTGTCGATCCGATCGCGACGAGTTTCCCTGGCGCCCGCCCTGCAGTCATCGCAAGCTGTACCCCTGGACGCATCCTTTCGCCAACATCTATTGCAAACCCTTGCAGCCCTAAGTTCCTTTTGCTCAAGAATGCTGAATCTGGCTTTCTCTTGCATGTGGCGCGTACAGAATATGGTGTTCCACAGGTGCGTCGGTCGTTGGCAGATGATGCATGAGCGAGGCTCGATCTGACCCTCAGGTCGGTTTCGTTGCGTAGTCTTACACGAGTCGCATCGAACGCCGAAGGTGGGAAGCGGAACGCGACAGCCCATACAATGCACCTCGAGGAGCTTGTGGCCCGCTAGGTCGCCAAACCTTCGATATTTAGCATGAGGAGACCGTAAGACTCCAGGGGTTGGGACACGTGCGGTAACATTGGGAGGCAGAGTGTACGCAGCAGTGTTATCTCCAGCTGCGTAACCTTGACCTGCCAACGTCTGGGCTCTCATGAGCGGCTGGGTAAAGGTGCCGGTACCTCCAGACGGGAATGGCAAGTTGCCATACCCTTGTCCAGGGGATACCACTTGATTGTCAAGCTGGGCTCCGATATGTGTCTGGACATCCGGGTATGGCGACTGCATGGCGCTCGACGGAACCATTTGCTGCTGCTGGCCGCCCAAACCGGCAGGTACAAGGTTCGCAGCATCTACCTGAGGCCCTTGTTCCGCCGAATACGATGGCTGTTGTTGGGGCTGGTCGGTAGAATATAGAGGCTGGTACGGGTTGAGAAGGTCGCTGGAGAGCCCTTCCGCAACTCGCTTTATGGAAGCATCATCTATAATCCCCGAGATCGCCCCGGTAACTTGATCGCGCCAGAAGCAGGGGTCTTGGTTCGACTGATGCATCGTTGCGGGAGGATTGTTGTTCCCATTGCTGAGAAACGGAGGGAACACTTGGTTCTGCAGAGCCATGGGGAAACTGTTGTAGTGATCCATCTCGATATGTCTTGGTATGCTGTTGTAATAGCTGTATTGATGGAGGCTGTCGTTGATGTAAAGGAAAATGCAATGATTTTGAAATGACAGGTGTAAATGCGGCTTCGTGGGCTTTGCGAATTGATGAAGTTGTCTGGATGTGATGGGTTGAATTTCTTGAGGAAATGGAGATATTTTATAACCAAGAAAAAAGGAATCCTCATTGTGAGGGCAACGGAGTGATCTTTGAACGCATTTCTTGGAGGCTATCTCACTCAATTATCCTTGTTGAGATTGTTGCTGTTGAGACTACTGTAAGAGGCGCCTAGTTCTTGAACTTCGCGTCGCATCAATAGCTCACTCGGTTCTTTTCATCCTTTTAGTTTGTATTACCGTTTATATTTAGTCTCTACCAGAGACACTACTGGCCTAACATTTTGATTTCATTTTTGGTTTACCCGTTGCTCCCTTGGTGTAATGAAGGTTTTTCACGATCGCGTCCAATTTACCTTTTGGCTGCGTCTTGAAACAGGATATTACCTCAAACTGAACCTTGCCTTATACACGTTATGCAATTTGCAAACTAAAATCTTAATTTAGCCACATTATGAACTAAAAGGTGTTTGGTATTATAAGAAACTCTCTAAGTGCTATCTGTCGCTATCTTGTAATTGATGTCTCCTCGTCAACTACCCCGTTAACCAGTCAAATCCCCAACCTGACCCTGGCTGACCACGACATGAGCCTTCTTTTCACCCTGGGAGTAATACCGAACAGCGATGCAGAGCGTCCTGATGAGCAGCTGACAGTTTTGCACGTAGGGTCCAGTAAAGTAAATGTCTGGGTTACCGTGGATACGGCTATGCAGCGTTGCAAGCTGACCGATATTGTTAAAGACGGCGAAAACCAACGAATGGCAAATATCGGCATCAGAGAAGGTTTTCGTCTCCGGAGAGTCTTGAAAACTCTGCGTGTCTGCCTCGGGTCGATGCTCCATGCTAAAAGCTTTGCAGAATGTCGAAGCAACAGCCGTCATCTTCATGCCGATTCTATTGTAGTCCATTCCGTAAATGTCTCCAATTAGCTTATCGACATTTGCGTTGTTGCCCTTTTCTGCTTGCTCGAGCATGTCCTCATAAGTACGCGCTCTGGTGAGGAGAAGAAGTAGACCGCATAGTGCTGATCCGCCAAAGGATGATCCGGAGATACGTTGACATTGATTGTTTTCTGATACTTGGAAGAATGATACTCCGGAACCGATGTTGACGAGAAGATAGGGGTGAGATTTTGGTGGTGTTGAGGGAACAATTGTTTCGTCTACGAAGGTGTAGATTTCGCAGCTTGGACCTGGTACTGGTGGGCGGTTGTCTGATTATAGTGAGTAGCCGTTCAGATAAGGCAGATAGAAGTGCATACCGTGACTTGAACCGTCTATACCGTCAGATATTTGGCTCGCGTCTGGAGGGCTTATTAGATGTTGCAGTGCTGCATCCTGCAGTTGATCAACGCCTCTATCCATATCAAGTAGCTACTGGTTGCTTTATTTGATTAAACGGGTTGCTTTGAAGCTTAGCAGAGTGTATAAGTCCCAGTATCTTGTTATATGGCTGATTCAGACGACGTCGCTGATGGTGTTGCTGATGGCTCAGGTTGATGCGGTGACTAGAATCGGACTAGCGTGGTTTTCCATAATTAAGGGGGAAAGACAATTTGCTGAATTTTCACGCCTTTACTTTAGTGGACCTCGGCCAATGATGAGACTGTCATCAATCAGATAAGATAAAGCTCAGTCACTCTCATGTTCTAAGTTTTAATGCTCAAGATCCCCATAAACTAACACAAAACTCAAAAATCTCTAGGAAAATCTTAATTATGAATCGCTCTGGATCGTCATTGGGGTTCTCTGCATTGTCTGACTGCCAAACTTCCCTTCTTTCTATGAACCGCTCTGGGCTATCTATCGTAGTAAAAGAGGTGCAACATCGCTTCACAACTCCAAGTTGCATCTCCTATTAACACTGTCCCTTTGCATCTCAGACTGGCATGCTCATGTCCTCGTTAGCCTCGTATCCCTCTCCAGAAGCGACACCATTCGCCTCGTGATACTCAGCCTCTTCATCCTAGTAGACTTGGATTTGACGTGTTGGCTGGGGCGGGCGAGAACGTCGTTGAAACGGTCCTTCCACTCGTTCAGGTCGTTATGGTCAACGGGACCCTTGGTCTGTGTGTTCGTTTGAGTTGGGGCGGCCATTATAAAGAGTGGATGTGAGCGGGTATCAAGGAGGGATAGAGAACGACGCCGTTGGGGATGACGATAAGTCCGGAACTGTGATGATGAGTATACAGACTGCGAAGACAAAAGAAAGGATTGAGGACCAGCCTTATTCTTATCTTGAATTTTCAGACACAATTGAACCCAACGGCTCATCACTTCCACAAGAATTAGACCCTGACTTGAGTGCCTGATGATAGCGTCCTGGTCAACATGCCGAGATCCCCAAAACAAGAGACTAAATTATTGTCTGAACAAGAGGCGAATGATAACCAATGATATCTAAGATGGAGCATTATCGTGCTGAACGGTTTTTCAGCCCTGCGGAAGGAAGAAACACGTTTGATTCGGTAGTTAACTTGAGTATAGGCGAAAGCTGAAGCGCCACTAATTTACGGTAGTGTTGTTTGGGGTTGGGCGTTGAAGCTAAGCTTGGACTTGGGTCAGTTGTATCATTGAACGCGATTGTATGTTAGCCGGCAGATCAAAAGGAAAGTATACCGGCAGGCTATTTCGGTGTGGACCAAGTCGATCTGGTCGATACTGCTTTCTTTACTTGTTCCTTCATAGAGCACTTGGGTGGTGGATGCAGGTAACTGAAGCGAACTCACGAGCATTGAGACAGATCTCAGGAACAAGGATAACTGTCACATCATCCATCACCCGGCAATTGATAGCCAAATCAACTATTCAATTAAACACACCTGAAACATACTACTTTTCCATCGCGAGTGGTTATCATTCACCATGTGGTATCATCAGCGCTTCAATTCCGCTGCGGCTGAGACTCGGCAATTGCCTCATATATTTTAATCACTGACCCCCTAATATGTGATATGAACTAGTGACTCATAGCTATTGTGAAAAACACTGGAAAACTACTCTTTGTTTACCTCTTCCGCGCCTTCTAAACTTCACATAGGTATCTCCAAATTGACATCATCACTCATGTGGGGTGGGCCATGTATCTCAAGCGGGAATCTTTTATCCCGAAAATTCTATCATTCGCTACGCTAGTTTATGTATATTTGTCTAGGCCTTTAATCGTAATATGTGTATGTGGTGCAATGGTCTTGCTTGGTAGATTGATCTTGCCAGCAAGTTTTCGAGACCGTCTGTGTATGTATGTATGTATGTTTGTATGTGTTTTGTCGTGAAATATGCATTAAGTGTCGTGATGTGTGTCGATGTAGTCCGAAACGCCCGCATTTCTAAACCGGATGGCTTTTGTTTAATCTTCTAGCCAAGTACTGTAGATCATACTCGTCATAGTCTGTTAAACAATGTTAGTGAAAATCCGATAGAGGTATGATTGAAGTTTTGTGATGACTTACCTTTTCACTTTGAGTGGTGCTGTATGAGCTGAGTCTTCTTTCAAAAGACCGTGATTGTGTTTGTGGCTTGAGCTGTGTACGAACACCACCCACAACAACTGTGGCGCTACCGACTGTCAAGAGAAGAGGGACAATCCTAGTGATTTTGGTTAGCTATGTGATTGTTGGTTGTTGGTGATGAGTGGAGAT